>MU399511.1:563750-756720 GCA_022578845.1 Hypoxylon cercidicola
GTTTTTTTGGTTTTTTTTCCCCTTTTTAATTTCCTAATTTTCAAACGGTCCCACAAATTTTTTAACAATTCGCTTTTTTTAAAAATAAACTCCACCCCCCCCCCCCCCCCCCCCCCCTTTTTTTTTTTTCTAGTAGTCTATACGAGCTGGTGGTGAAAATCACTAGCGACAATTAAATTTGTATTTCTTCTAAGCGCATAGCCACTTGCTTATACGTAAACTAATATTTATAATTTTCCTAGGGACCTGGCGAAACCAATATGTAAATAAGCTCAAGAAAAAACCACCTCCAGGTACCTCTTCGCGGAGTTCTTCTGGTAATAGCTTGGCAACTACAATTAGCGGTAAGTTGAAGAATTGGATGGCTAAGCTTTCTGGTAGCTCTGATAGTAGCGGTCCACAATTTAGTGGTGGTAGCGGTCCACGATTTGGCTCTTGAGATAGGTCGAGAATTAGAAACGAAAATCCGGTGGTAGGAATCACTTTTGGTGTTGGTAACTTGCTCGGTGGTAACTTGCTCGGTTGGTTGTTGTATTGTTTTAGAATCTACTGGCTAGTACACAATGCTTTGTAATAAGAATCGCTTCATCAGTCTGATCCGTTTCTACATCGATTATACGCCAAGAAAAGGATCATATACGCCTTCGTCGCCTCGAATTCGCTGTTCGTGGCTGAGGTGACTCTCTCCGTGCTCAGCCGATTATTCGCCAAGAGTTGACGAAAACCGGTGGCTGAATCCAAGATCCTTCAGAGACATCTCTGGGAAAGCAGTTGGCAAAAACATCGCGCAGACAATCGAGCGTCTCAATGTAGAAACGTAGAGCTACACAGGTGGCGCCGAGGACGGGAAAGGAGATACTGATGAAGATGACTGATGCCGGAGTGGCATAATAACCTGTCATGACTGAAGGGCCGTCCATATTGACGGTGATGAAGCTTGCAACTCAAACACTACGGCACGAAATAGCCTGACGAAGAAAATCAGAAAAACATTTCGCTCCTACGTTGGGGGCTGAATGCGAAAAGCAACCAACGCAAACAAAGCCCCGCCCCGCCCGGGCCTCCCTAACCCCTTACTTCGACTTTCATCGTCAACATCTACTCCGCATCTTCCTACTCTCTCATCTTCTATCCCGTCCCATTCGTGTCGCGTAGAACTTGCCATGGCTGTCCTTCAAATCTTTCTGACGACACTGCTTTTGGCCGCCCTGCTGACGATCGGAGGTGCCATACGCCGTCTGTTCTTTCACCCCTTGGCTCATATCCCTGGCCCGAGACTGGCGGCTCTCACCTGGTGGTATGAATTCTATTTCGACGCCATCCAACCCGGCCGATATGTCTTCAAAATCCAGGAGCTGCACAAACGATACGGTAAGCCCGATAGGTGCGCACGTGCAGTTCGCAGCGCAGCATTCACTGATCTATCCACCTCGCAGGACCAATCATCCGGGTCACCCCGGACGAGATTCACATCTCTGATGTTGGATTCCTCGACACCATCTATGCCCCTTCGTCGTCCCCGAGAGACAAGTATGAGTACCAACTGAGATCTTTGCGGGTTCCCGGTGGCGTTGGCACTACTCCCAGTCTTGAAGTCCATCGCAAACGACGTGAAGCTCTGTCTCCATTCTTCAGCAAACGCAATGTGGTCTTCCTTGAGCCGACGATTACCGACAAAGTTCAACAGCTTTGTCAATTGCTTTTGAAGCATGCCTCCGAACAGACGCCAGTCAATCTTTCCGATCTCTTCTTCGCCTTCTCCAATGAGTAAGATCCCTTCCAATTCGGACGGGACGAAGAATGGTCCTAACAGAGGCTAGTGTTGTCAATAACTTCTTGTTCTCTCAGAGGACAGACACGCTTTCGGATGAACAGAAAGCCGCCACATTACGCCATAACAGCTACCAGCTCATGATGGGAAGTCATCTCAACAAGCACTTCCCGTTCATTCCCGACTTCCTAGAATCTCTCCCGAAATCCATCAGCAGGCCTATCATGCCACCTGGATTGCTTGATATGCTAGACCTATTTGATGTATGCGTTGCCCTGAAAAGTATTGGCATGGTGTTCTAATACGAGAGACGCAGCGAGTCCGAGCCGAGTTAGTAGGCATCATCAAAGCGAAAGCTTCTGGGGCCGGTAGCGATTCGTCGAGTGCAAAATCAGTATATTATAATGTGCTTGACAATCCTATTTTGCCCGCATTGGAGAAGGCCTTGCTCCGGCTAGAGCAAGAAGGTGCACTTCTGGTTCTCGCAGGAACGGAATCACCAGCCAAGTCCCTCAACATGATCTTCTACCACCTGTTGGCCAATACACAGATCATGAGCAAGCTACGGGAAGAGCTCAGCACCGTCCCACAACCAGCGTCGTGGACCCAACTTGAGCGACTGCCATACCTCACCGCGGTCATCGAGGAAGCTCACCGTCTCTCCTTCGGTGTCACGGCCAGAACAGCACGTATCGCTCGGGAAACACTTATATATACCCCTACATCTTATGCCGCTTCCTCTTCGAACATGGGAAAGTCCTTCAAGATTCCCGCCGGTACTCCCATGAGCACAACCACCTTGAGCGCCCATACCGCACAGAGTGTTTTCCCCGACCCGTTCGTCTTCGATCCGGAACGCTGGCTCGGTGATGAGGGCCGCAAGCTCCAGAAATACCAGATGTCCTTTGGCAAAGGCAGCAGAAAGTGCCTTGGCATCGAGCTGGCACGTGCCGAGATGTATCTGGTGACTGCAGCGCTGGTTCGGGGCTTTGATATGAAACTGTGGAAGACTGAGGCGAGCGATGTGGCATTTGTTCATGACTATCATGTTTCAATGCCGAGCGCCGAGTTCAAGGGGCTGGAGGCTACGATAACTACCCTGTGAGGAAATACAACACGGTTTCACTACTTAAAGTATTCATCACTTAGTAAAAAGGGGTGCGTCTAAGTGATAGCTATCGGCTTCGGGGGACGGCGATTTTGCTTTGTGTCACATACCAAAATACGCCAAGAATTCGGAAAACAGACGTGATTCTTTTCCTCCTAACACTATCGGGTAACTCTTATGCAACTATCGTAACATCCAAGGATAAAATATCCCTTCTGGCGTCTTAGGTCCAATTTGAATGATTAGACTCAAGAGCCATTGGCTTCAGATACTGAGGTCCTTTCTGTTTCTTTTTCAGTATCCCCAGCTTCACTCCCTGTCTTAATATTGCGCTGTTGTGGGATCGCCCAGTTACTTGTGATGTTGGGGACGCCGGCCTGTAGGTTGTAGCTGCGATTGCTGCATACGTTGCGGTATTGCTTGGGACTCCGACTTGTTCGGCTACGTGGTTCCGTTCCTTTCGCGATCCACCTGGAATGTGCACAGGCTTCGGCGGCGATCTCGATGGCGATTTCGACGGCGACGGCGGCAAGTTTGGCATAGGTGAGGCTGGCGATACCGGCATGGTATTCGTGACCACGGATTCGTTGTCAGACTCCCCAACAGGGGAATCAGCTATTAGTTCTGTGCTGTCGCATGGTAAAACTCCGGTAGTTATCGCAAGGGGATCCGGATTCTCAGCTGGAGTCGCGATTGGTTGGGAATCTTCGATCTTGAAGATCTCCGCTGTGGGCACCGTTGAGATAGAACCGCTCATGCTGTCCTTCTGTGGTCCCGTTGTGTGTGATGCTGCTGGGGATGCCGAATAGCAGATTCTGGCTACAATTTCTGCGTAAGATGGGGCATCGGTTGCATACAAAGTAGTAGTTGGTATACTGGAGCATGTTGGCGCAGTCGAGTAAGTCGACATCGAGGAGGCCGGCATTTTCGATGATATTGAAGGCGAACGTGAGGTTATCAGTTCATACGATGGTGCGGAGGGTGTTGAGAATGTTGTCTCCTTGAAAGTTCTCCATTGTTTCTTCTCGTTGACTTCGGGCTCTTCATCGGATCCAAACTCTTCTTCATCGGAGTCAAACTCTTCCTCTCCACTGACGAAGTCCTCATCTTCTGTAACCTGAGCTTCGTCTTGTGGAACCTCGTCTTCATTTTTGTCTTCATCCCTGTCGGTAGATCTCGCAGTCTGCTGTTTCTTTCTTTCTGTGTCATCTTCTTCGGGCACGCTAGTTATCTTCTCGCCTCCTCGGAAAAGCTGTAGGCCGTCTTCTGTTTGACCGAGTAAACGTCGTTCTCCTTGGGATCCAATAACGAGTTCCTCGCCCTTGCCATGTTCTGCATAATCAACATCTTTGTCAGAGTTGAAGCCCTTTTCTCGAGTGATTTTCGGTATATGCGATAGTGTTCGAGGCGCTAGTACGGCTATCGACGCATACGATGGCGCGGAGGGTGTTGTGGAGAGCGTTGCCGGTGTGTACGATGGAATTGGGGGGCCGCGTAAGTCCAATATTGACGTATACGATGGTGCAGAGGGTCTTGTTGAGGATCTCGCTGGTTCGGAAGCTGGTGACGCAGGTTTTGAAAGCGTGTCCGTATTCTTATGGGCTTGTCGGCCTAGTTGTTGGAGGGTCCAGCCTGGCTTGACATACAACCACCGCATAGACCACGTCTTTCCTTTTCTAAAGCTTCTCCCCAGCACAGTCACGTTGTCCCATGAGCCTCTAAAGTATATGTGCGCTTTACCACGACCGGGAGGACCTCCCTGCACTTTGGCAGTGACATGCTCAGCATTTTCAAAATACCTGTCACCTGTTGTATGATCAACTGAGAAATCGTGAGGTGGTCCACTAGAAATCAAGAGTTCCATTGTCAGCGCAAGCTCTATTAGGATAGTAATTCTATTTGGACTTTTACGTACCAAATATCGGCTGTAGTGCTCCGGAGCTCACGAGCACATAGGTAAACGAAATGCTCAGTCAAAGCCTTGAGAAGTTCGCGTGGCTGCTCAAGTCTTCGAGCTTCTATGTCGAGCTTTACATCAAGTGCGCTATTAAGCCATCGAATTTTTATACCTCCAATGTTGCCCTCACCGACGTTTTTCGGTAGATGGTGACGGTAAGGATGATTGTCCATGGCGACAGAGTTGGGTGGATGATCAAAGCATTGAAAAAGCTGGGACGTAAACGTTGGAAATTAATTGTATGTTTGCACAACTGTTTCAAAAACAGCGAGGGTCCTAGTTGTCGAGGAAGTTGATGCTAAGAAATTCTGTCGTCTTTGAATGATATTCCTCGTCATATTTCATTTCACACTTGGACGTCTGCTTGACTTAGGGGAGGTAGGTTTAGTACCAACTTTTTTACGATGTCCTTTGCGACCTAGGTACTTAACCTAATTCGGTCTACCTAGCTACCTAAGGTACCTGGAAGTAAATTGTAATTGGACTTTGAACTTCTAACTTGCGTACCAAACGTATAGATGAGGCTCCATGCTCCATGTTGGTTGGTTTGATAGGGTTGGCCATGCAGGTATTGTACATTCGTACAAGGGTTCCTGTAGCAACGCCCAATCAGCTGGGCTCGCCGCATGACTGATCGGGCCAACCAACTACTCTATATCGCCTAGTGCTTCATGTGGCATTCTTCTTCACTCACTTATACCTCAACTACATGTCAACACTACCCCCCTGTCACCAAAATACATGCTTCCTCTTGGATTGAAATTCAAATTGTTATTTATCAAAAAAACAACAACTCTCTATACAAAATAAAGCTAAAAAGATGGCAACGACGTACGTTCCTAGCATGCCTGATTGCGGCTATTTTGTTGACGAAGACGATGAATGTGACGTCGTGTCGGAAGCCAAGCCCGCTGAACGATACTTTGAGTGAGTACCTATATAATTCTCTCATTCTCTCGCAGGTTGATTTGTTCATGAAGGATCGTATTTTGGTTGTTCTTGATCAATTACCAATGAGCATGATTGGCAAAGACTAATCCGTTGTGTTCAAGCAACTGCTATCGTCCGACTCGCATAGGCGAGGTGCTAAACGGGCAATACTGTATCGAACACAAACTTGGCTGGGGAGGCTTCTCCACGGTATGGCTAGCCCGTGACTTTCTCCAACAAAAACTAGTGGCTTTAAAAATTATGAGTCCGGGCTGGCGAGGAGAGCATGAGCTGTACATGCACGGCGAGATCATCCGGAGGGCTGGACCAGATATCTCCGACTATCTCGTTACCTACCAGCGAGCTTTCCGTGTCCCCGGCCACCCCGGCTGTGTTCATACCGTTCTCGTACTTCCTTTCCGGGGGCCAAGTTTAGAGATCGCTTGTCTTTATGTCCCGCCTGCCCTTCGAGTCCCCGCCGCGAGGCGATTACTCTTAGCCTTGCAGCGCCTGCACGACGCTGGTATTGTGCATTCTGGTAGGCCTTGATCTTATAGCATGTACACCTAAGTTACGATGAGAAGCTAAACAAGTTTATAGACATAAATAGTGGTGCTGTGATGTGGGATACAGATCCTATAGACGGCTGGTCAACTGCGCAGATATACGAACGCTTTGGTCGACCGCGCAAAGTCCTTCTTCTTGAGGGGCAGGGGGCCGGGGAACTAGTGGAACCAATGTGTGTTCCCCAAGACATGCTCAGGCCGTCCTTACACCTAGGTGACTTTAGTCACTCTATGGTCTCCGGCGCTACAGTGGAATATCGTATTCAGTCCCCAATGTTGTTTTCTGCCCCCGAGAGGTTCCACGGCATGGGCCCAAGCTTTGCAAGCGACATGTGGAGCTACACGTGCGTCCTTGTCGAACTCCTTATCGGCTGCGAATTCACATACGGTGACGGCCTCAACTTCGTATCTCGTATAATTGGCACATTGGAACGACCGTTTCCGGAAAATTGGAAGGGACGATATCCCAGTAATAACTTAGCCAAAGAATGGTGGTACGATCAGACTGGCCAGATGCCCCGATCGCAAGTCGGGGGTGGATACGAGACCCTTGAAAAGAGGATCATCCGTCTTCGGCCTGATATTTGCCAGGACGAGAGACAGCATGCTCTAGCTGTCATGCGAAAAGGATTTGAGTATATTCCGGAGAAAAGAATCACAGCGACGGAGATGTTGGAAGATCCTTCGTTCAATGCCCTAATGGCTTACTATGAACATTGAGTCATGATGCAACGTGACATAGTTATGCTTAGGTGCTCAAACGAAAAAAATAAAAATTCTGGTTGTTAGAGTCTTTGGTAACTCTGTGTATTTAGCATTATGGAGGCAGGAGAGTTTACCATCATCATTCTACGATGTGCCAGCGCTCATATCGTAATACACTTGTGGGCCCAAATGACAGTTGTTTGACCGTATCCCATTTTAACCGTCCACATTCAATGATATGACCTGATCAACTAATTTCATCGTACTATGTGGACCTGCTACAACTCACAAAACGGTCCGAGAAGAGCCACAGCTAGTTCAAGGCTACGAAACAATGCACCCAAATCGATGATCTACATTTGGTTTAACTGTATGGTCATCACCTACATCACCCCGTTGGGCCTAGAATTTACTATTCAGACTGTCCATGCGGCCCTTTATGCTACCTACCCACCTCCTATCTTGAGCAAAAGGTTATCCTAGCACAATAAGCGCCTAAGTTGGGTCTAATACTTAAGCGCGGTTAGGCGCTTACTTACCTTGACTTCTCCGTCTAATAATATGTTGGTTAACTTATCCGCTCTCTCGGGTCTGAACACTACTACTAACAGGAATGACTAACATAATAGATGGACAATGTTAACCACTCATTCCTATGCGACTCGGGGGGCGGAATAAACATCACATTAAAATAATCCTCCCATCTAAAAGTAGAAGGAAGCGCTTATCTCCGCGGTCTAGTTTTCCAGGATTACATGTCCTCTCAGCGCTTACGGTCAGTTGCGGCTGAAATTCTTGATGCCATAAACAAAAATTCGCCTTGCCTTGAGAACTATAACCTAACTAACTGCTACGCCGAATGAAACCATTACATATCTCGGGTATTTATTATTGGAATTTAGAATAAGAGAGGAGGAGAAGTGCCATATGATACTATTTAGAGCACTAACAAGCCACCCCCCCTAGCACGGGATGGCCGGCTAACTGATCGAGAAATAGATATAAAACAGACGTCTCATCGTGCTATTCCCTAGGATAAATTATAACAATCTATTTCATCTTATTTTGAACACGCCCGTCGTTAATCCTCACCCATCCTAATTTTGCCATATCATCATGTTCGGTCAAAAGCAACGTGCCTTTGGTTTGTCACAAAGTTCTCGTTATATTGGTAAGAATACTAACAGTAGTGCAGACAAGGTCGATATCCGGTTTCTTACATATGTATTATTTGCGCTTATCCTCGTCTTCTACAGTAAGTAGGAGCCCATATATCATTGAACGTGTCAAAAACTAATCCCATTCTAGTACTCGCTCTTACAGGATGTATATCAACTTCGCCCGGGGTTCCTGACCTATTCCTAATGAAACTCGAAACGAACTCGTCGGATACTACCGAAGTAAGGATTGGCTATTATGGTAAGTTATGCCAACGGTGTATCGAAATCTCTGCTCACTTTCCACCCTTAGGAATGTGTGCCTCTCTTGGGGCAGACGGCCCAGTGGTTTGCGCGCAAACTTACTCTGTCCCAGCTGATCAGCTTATCGAGAAGCTCCTGGGTCATAACGCAACGGACCCCAGCGTCCAGGTTGATGTTTATACTTTGCTCTCCACCGCGAAGATCATTCAGACCAAGATTTTTATCCCCTCCTGGCTGGGTCCGCGGGGCTATTTTTCCTCACTATCGTGACGTTACTACTTCTGAAACGATATATAAAAAGCATAGTACCGAATGCTGAGCTCAAGAAAAAACATCTTCGATTAGCCTTATCAATATTTAGGCAGTATGCCTTTGCCTCTGCGTTGGCCGCGGCATTTTCGACGACTCAAGCTACCGGCGCCCTGAATTTCTCAACGACCTCCCTGTCAGGGCCAGCCGATCATATTACTGTCACAGCCGGTCTTCCTATTCAGGGTTTGCAGTGGACTATAGTCGGCCTTTTGGCCATCATGCATTACTCCGTATCCGGCATGTTCTCACCAAATGGTGGTCCAATCCTCCCCCCACCGGTCGGAATGCCGATGCCAATGATGCCACCTCCACCACCACCGCCGCCAATGCGTTAAGGACATATTCTAAAGGGACTAGGTCGCTTCTGACACCGACATAATTCGAAGCATGGGACGCTTAACTACGAGTCAAGCAAGGGTAGATAGGGGCTATTTCTAGGTAAACTCTGTAATTGTATGTAATTTTAGATGCAGTCAAAATAGCAAGCCTGTTATTCAACTAGTGTTCACCGCATCTGAAGGTTCCGTAACAGACTTTTTGGGTTCGAGAAGTCTCGGCATCAAAGAACATTGTGAATGCGGGTTTCGACTGTAAGAGAAACAGGCAACAGGGAGTCTCCGCATGAGGTTTGACGGAGGCAAGGGATAAGCTTAGCGTACTTTCTGACACTGACTAACACTTTCGGGGAAAAGCCTTCAACCAATGCCAGCTCCCCGTCATTAACATGATGACTCGACAAGGGACTCTAGAGGGAGGGTGCTTTGCGATAACATTCGAGCGGAAATACTCATCAAACGAACTCTACGGCCTAGAGAATTTTGTGCCGGATATCGTGGCCTTAAGCTCTACGAAGCCGCATCACTGCGTTACATTCGAGAGCACACCAATATTCCAGTTCCGACCGTCGACTCCGACTTCGAAGACTGAGGGCTACAACCCGATTACGGAGGGGATAAGCATGTCAGAGCTCCAAGAGACGCAGAAAGAGGTCGTCCGGCTAGAACTCCAAGACCACATACATAGCTTCTCTTCGACAAGCATGAAACAAGACACTAATTGAATACTCGTTAGTTTGGCGTGTTGGTCAAGGATAAAAAGCAATTGCTCGCAGAGCTGTTACCACTAACGGCGCATTCCGCGACAATATAAATCACATGTACCGATATCATATAAACTTAAGATTTTCTACTTATCCAAGCCGTTGGTGCTGATGATGTCATAGTTGGTTGGATCGTTTTTCTCTGTAGTCACGCACTAGTTAGGATCCATTCTTAAAACAACCATCGATCTCGTAGGTTTAAAAGACAAGTATATCACGGCAAATTTTTCCATATTCTCCTAATATATAACATCGATTTCTCGCTACCGCTTCAGGTGAATCGGGGCGGAATCCGTCCGGCCTGACGAACCCCTGGGCCATCTTATTGGATGTTAGCCGCTAGCCCCTATTCTTACAGGCTCCACTTGGCCAAAAAGTTAGGCAGCTTTCGTCCGAACACACAATTGCACAGTGATTCAATTCACCCGATCCCAACCCAGCAATGCCGGAAGCGCCGGCCGTAACGACGTCGGCGGCGGTCCCAGAAGGTGGTAGTGCACGCCATCTGGCCGTTCCGGGCTCAGCTTTGCCCTCCGAAAACGATGCAACACCCACACATGCAGCTTCGGCGCCCCGCCCAAAGCTGCGTAGCTGTGTGACGTGTCGCACGCGCAAGGTGCGATGCGACAAAGGCTCGCCGTGCTCGAACTGCCGGCGGGCGAAGATCCCCTGCGTCGTGCCCTCCCTCGACAAGCCGCCGCGGTGGGCTCGCCGGCTCGAGCGCGTCGCGAACAGCGCCAAGGCCGAGCAGGACGCCAGCAACGTCCGGGCCGAACAGGAGGCCAACGTGCGCGTGACGCGCGTCATGGAAAGACTGCGGGGTCTCGAGACTCTGGTCAAGGAGCTGAGTAGCGAGCTCGAGCAGGCGCGCGCGGCCGCCAGCGCGAGCGGCGGTGGCTCGTCCACTTCGGGTCGCTCTCCCGAGAGCTCGAATCAGGACACGGACCACCACGCCGAGTCGGATGTTTCTAACGTGCAAGAGCAGTTTGGCAGGCTGGTCCTCGAGGATTCTTGTCGCAGCCGCTACGTGAGTAGTGGCTTTTGGTCGCGCGTTCACGACGAGGTAGGGCAGTCATGTTACCTAGCGCATTTTGAATTGGGTTGCTGATGCTAGACGCAGCTTGATAGCTTAAAGATGGAGGCTGAAGGTCTAGGGGGCGAAGGGTCTGACAGTTCGGACAACGAAAGCTTGCCTGGGATGACCCCGTCGCTACGAGAGCTTGATCGGACGCCCTCGGAGCGCCACGCGTTTCTATTTCGACATAACCTGGGCTCGTCAGCACCAGACCTCGGCGAGTTCCACCCGCCTGCCTCCCAGGTCCCCTTTCTCCTATACGTCTTCTCTGAGAACATCAACCTTATGTTGCAGATAATCCACATGCCCTCTATAAAGAAGAAGTTGGCAGATCTACGTGGGAATGACTACTCGGCTCAGACGTTCGCCAACCAGGCTTTGATGTTTTCAATTTACTACGCTGCCATCACTTCGATGGAGGAAGACGATGTAAGTCTCTCCCCTAGACCGTAAGCTTCTAGCGAATGTTCGATTCTTATATTCCGCAGGTTATGGCCAACTTTGGCTTCTCCAAGTTCGAGCTGAGTCTCAAGTATCGACTCGGTCTGGAACACGCGCTGGCAAAGGCAGACTTCCTCAGCGTCCCCGATTTGATCACTCTGCAGGCCTTCACTATTTTCATATTCCTTGTCCGGCGCCACGATAGTCCTAGATTCGTGTGGATGATGACCGGACTCGCCGTCAGAATGGCGCATGCCCTCGGATTGCATCGCGATGGCAGCCGTTTCCCGCATCTGACCCCGTTCGAAGTTGAATCGAGGCGCAGGCTGTGGTGGTCGATTTGCACGTTGGACGTGAGAACATCAGAAGATCAAGACACGGACCTCACCATCATGCCCGATAGCTTCGACACGCGGGTGCCGTTGAATATCAACGATTCGGATATTGAGCTTGGGGGAAAGGAACCGCCACGAGAGCGGGAAGGCATAACGGATATGACCTTCGCGCTCGCATCTTTCTGCTTCTGCGAAGTGACAAGACAGATGATGGCCTCGAGTCCCAAAAACGGGACGCCTAGCCTAAACGAGAAAGTCCGCATACTGAACGAGTTCCAGAGCAAGATGGAGCAGACGTACCTCTACAACTCCAGCGGGTTTGGCAACATCTTCGCCTTTTGGACAGAGGTAACAATAGCACGACTTTTCGTGTCTAAGATGACCCTCATCAGTTATATCGCACATCTCCCCTCACTCCTCTCGTTCCCGAATGAGGACTACTCAGACGAGATACGCGCCAAGCTCTTCGTGGCTGCCATTGAGGTGATCGAGTATAACCACGCGCTCAACGCCGAGCAGGCGTGCCGCCAGTGGCGTTGGATCTTCCAGACATATACCCACTGGCACAGCATCGTCTACCTGCTCCTCGCCATAACCCGACGCTCCTGGTCGCCCATCGTCGAGCGCGCGTGGGTCGACCTCCACAGCACCTGGCTGATACCCCCGCAGTCCAAGGTAGACAAGAACCTGCCGATCTGGATTCCGCTCCGGAAGCTCATGGCCAAGGCGCGGGCGCATCGCGAGGCGGAGCTCGAACGGCTTTGTCGCGACCCGCGAGCGGTGCAGATGCTAGAGGACGAAGACCGATGCACGCCCCAGCCGGCCAGCCCCGGGCCGTTTCCGAGCGCGGATGGCGCTGAGAACTTTCGCGAACGATGGCGCCAGCTTTTCAATATGCCACCGGCGCAGAGGAAGGATATACACGTGAACATGCAAGCTACCCGCGATATGACTGCTTCGTCGAACCCTGTTTCCCCCTCGCAGATCATGCCGAGCGTTCAACCAGTTTATCTGCAGCCCAGCTTACCGCAAGGACATGGCGTCTCGGCATCGGACATGCCCGAGCTAGGAACGAACACGGTCAACGATGCCCATAGCCAACTTCCACTGGGTCAGGCGACCGAGTCTTCCTACAGCCACCTTCCCTCGTTTCCCACAGACTGGTCTACGAACCCGGGCTTTGGGACTTGGCTCTGGGCCGATGCGGACCCTTCGGTTGACGTCTTCGCCAATATGGAGTTCGGAGCTGCGGATCTCAACATGGACTTTGATAGCGACGTCGACTGGAACAACTGGGTTAATTCGGCAAAGGGCGCGGAGTTTTCCGGTGAGGCGCCGGGTGGCGGTTGGGCTTGATTCGGGCCCTCTACACACTACGACCGCCCTAGGTGAGAGATTAGCTGCTGGTCGCTACGGTTCTTTTCAACCTACTCGGGGTTTGCAGAAAGTATAGTCTCGCCATTTAGTAAACGATACCTACCTCACTTGTAGTTCAATCGTTTGCTAAAATCTATAATTAATTCAAAGCGAGTTTTGAAATCTATCTAATATTCATAAACGCTGTTATATATCTTCTAGACTATTGTTTATAACCATAAAATCCATTATAGAGTAATCTAAGGGGGCAAGTACCTTAGGTACCTACCTAGGTTTGCAGTGACTAACGGCTGGATGTATCCTCACGCGCTATTAGTATTCCCCCTGAATTACCCCTATTTTTGATCCGTAAAGGTGTAGGGCACTTCATGCATTATAATAGGCATACTAGGCCGTTTTAAAATCGGTACATTGATGACATTTCTAAGTTCTCAAGTGCAACTTCGTAATATAAAGTCTAGCAAATACTCATCATACTTAGCAACAGGACGGACGCACACGGTAGAGGCATTATAGACCTCAGTAGATTTACAAAACTACCGACCTATTCCTAACTAACGAAATACTAATCAGCGATCAGTAGCTTTGTTATCCCGATGATCGAGAACAGGATGCCATCCACCACCATCTACGTGAAGCACTTGACCTACCGAGCCAGGCAAATGGTCACGCACGACACCAGGCAGCTAGACATATTCAATAGACCCAAGCTCACGTTTAAACTCTACGAATTATCATATGATGGTCGCGGTGGTAAATGAAATACCGATATAAACTTATAAGCACCCAATAGGCGAGCACCAATGACAGGAGCCAATGGAAGCCTCGTCGCACATACCAATCGGGAGAGCTCACTGTGAGATCTTGCATCGAGAAGCAGATAAGTGAGCTGAAAGCTAAACTTAGAACACGGCATGTTGCCTTCTCACACCCACTTCGAAGGCAGGACATGCCACTTTGTTACCTGATGGGGTCGATTCTGTGACCTGCTGTGTTCGTCGGTAGTGCATGCCTTCAAGTAACCTATCACCCACTACCGTGAGAATAACAGAGCCAGTGGTTAGAGTTTACCGAGGAGTATACAAAAAATAAAAAGAATAACTGCAGAGAACTTTGTAAGTTCGAGATATTCCGCCAATCACAAACTGCGAAATTCTCGCAGCCATCCCGGCACTTGGTGGTCTAGACACAATATGGCCGGTATTACCGAGGTAGCCTGCCAAGGATTTCTCAGATGCCGAGCGAAGGGTGGCATTGCGCCTAGGAGACGCCCAGGCTGGACGAGCAGCAATCCGGGCCGCGATTTAATAGTCGGACTCGAGAGGATAGCATGATCGAGAAATATGCGCGGCGTCTCGCAAATGTCGATGGCCGGGAGAAGTCTACGATGTGGGAAGATTCAATTCTCTATATCGAACGATGCGCAGAGCACTATGCATTGCCGTGGCTTCATATTTCCCATCTTGGCTTCCAGTATTTGAGATTTCCCCCTTGGCAATGCACAAAAGATGCATGTTTCTCATATATGACCTAGACTGCTCTCATCAAATTAGCCAGGGCTAACCGAAACGCTGGTGAATCGAGCCTACAGGGGGACGAGTGGTGAATAGGTATTCGTCTTAATATATCACGCATCGCTCGCTTGCTTGTCTCCCCCCTATAGCTTTTCCAGCTGTCATGTGGAATGCGACCTCTCGGGCCATTCCGCAGCTTACACATTCTCGATTCAAGAATCAAGATCTTGCGCCGTTTTTTTGTTGCAGTGCCCCAATAGCCGATAGCCTACCTACTCTTCTACCGTCTGGGAACAAATTCGGCACACGCGTCTTTGATAGAACAAAACGTGCCCCCTCCCCCCTTTAGGGCTCGATGTGGGACATAAGCCTGCGCCATAATCCCGAGTGACCCACCACCACAGCGACCAAATCTCGTCTGATATCGACCCAGAGTTGCTCAGTCAGAGGCCTCTTAGGGGGAAAGTACTTGCGAGAGCAACATTAGAAGTAGAACTGCGGTCATTCTGACACGGGAACCATGGCCGGGTGGGAACCGTAAAGA
The DNA here is from genome assembly GCA_022578845.1 of Hypoxylon cercidicola. NCBI lineage: Eukaryota > Fungi > Ascomycota > Sordariomycetes > Xylariales > Hypoxylaceae > Hypoxylon > Hypoxylon cercidicola. The sequence continues at coordinate 578,906 of MU399511.1, forward strand.
AATTTCTATGGTTCCCAAGTGCCAACTGGCGTCCTCGATCTCCTACACTTGAATAGGTACCAAACGCCACGAGGAGTTGGAGGGTTCTCCAGCGGAACACAGCGAATGGTTCTCGCAAAGCTTGTTCTTCCAGTGTCTTAACTTTTCGGAAGTGATCGTCCATGATATTCCACCCTGTTGGAGCGGATGGAGGCAGGCTCAGCTTTGTGCTACACTCTTCAATCAAAGTGAACTTGGCACCATTTGCTTCTGTACCTTAACCATCTACCGCCTTCTACCACATGCAGGTGTGATGAAGGTCGATCCATACCCATTCCATATCATGTTATGTGCTTTCAGTCGGGTACCCCAGGAGGGCAAGCCAGGGGCCAGACCGAAGTTCCACTGGAGCATACCCGTAGTCTCCATACCTTCTAGAATATGACAAGCATATTCCAGGAGCACCGGTGTGGTGGTTTGTAGCGGTCCACGCATAGAGCCGGTGGCAATTCACGGCAACGCGCCAGATCCAGCTGCAAACCTTATCCCGCTCGTGGGTGATATGGATTATGGATATGCGAGGCGGCACTCGACATCAGCCACACGAGCTGCGTCGACCCGTCCCATCCCATCTATGTCCCGTCGCCACATCAGCGGCTAAGCTAGTCTGGGCTCCAGTCCAGATCAGGTAAATCCTTTCCAGACTCTCGCTTGCAGACGGCAGCTTCAGCTGCGACTCGCCCTCGAGCCCGGTGGGCCACCCAAACAACGCCTCTCCTAGACATACGATCGGCAGCTCCAAGCTTTCAGAGGCGAGTCTTGGACGTGTCTTGGTCATGCTTCTGCCCTCCAGTACGATGGTGCGGGGCCCGCAACGCACGCACCTCCTGGACAATCCGTATGCGCTGGCTGGGACAGGCATCAATGCTAAGAATCTCAGCTCAGCCTGTTTCCGCCACAGGCCGTCGATGCCGTGCTTCCGGAGTGCGGGTGTTTTGCCCGCTCCCGGGCAGCTGGAGCTAACTCCGCGACGAGGGCAGAGACGGGTCTTACGGCCGTGTGAGAAAAGGGGGCGTACCTAGTCCCCGGTCCACACCTACCTACACTGCACGCCGGTATATGTCGCGCATCTTCTAGCCCTCCCGGCTATGCCCCGCTCTATCCGCTTGATTGATGCATAAGCTACGGTATCGCGGCTTGTTCTCGCGCCGCAGGTACCGATGTCGTGTGAACGGTTTTGTTCGTTCCCAGATATCTCTGTCCATATCTTCATGTCCCGCGATCGGTCGTGCGGGATCTCCCCCAGTACCTAGCATCCCCTTCAGCTCCAACGGGTACTTGCATATGACCGGGTTCTCGAGCCGTTCCGGCGGCAGACAGACGACACGAAAAGCGCCAGATGCATGCGAAAAGAGGCCGGTGTGGCGAGGGGGGTTTGGAATTTCTCCTTGAAGCTGCATAATCAGTGACCTGTTGGCGTTGCTACCCCGCTCGGGACCGAACGCGTCGCTAAGGGGAAAAAACGTGTGCGAGCCGTTGGGACGCGAGTGGTGATGCGTGATATCGTTCGAGATGCTGTCGCCTAACCAGCTCTTGTCGTATCCCGTATCCCGTATCCCGTATCCCGTGTGGGATGTGATGCGGTGCGAGATGCGATGCGATGCGATAATGATTTGATACGTGGTTGAATTCGCGCTTCACTGTGTAACACGCCCCCGTATCTAAACCGACGCCCTCTAATTTATCCTGAGGCTGCATCATGCTATGCATCAACTCTATGCACGTACTATAAAAAACAATCCCTGTTCTCGATTGGAAATGGTTGGTGTTCACCACGGGCCACCCTGCCACCGATCGATGGTGTTTGGTAGTACCCCCAAGTATCCCAGGTATTCAAGTATCCAGACGCGTGGGAGGCAGCGAGGTTCGAGGTTCGAGGTTCGAGAATCCGGAATCGGGTAAATAGGATCTTGGCCTTTCTCGCTTTTCCCAGGTCCAACTTCGGCGGCTCTGCGTAGAGAAATCACCCGGGTTATGGTGAAGGCGCAACTACTACGTAGCACAACGTGGTGATGCACCCGCTTGGCAATCTTATAAATCGGAGAGGCTCATTCACATGTCGCATTTGTTCGCATTTGTCAGAAAAGCCAGATCGACTTCCCACATCCCACGACCGGTGGGTATATTACGTGCAGCTGAAGAAGAGAAAAAAAAAATTAAGATTTGGAATTCGGAACGCGACCCGAGCTCGATGTGACGATGCACCAAGTAAAGAGAAATCTGCTTAATCATTATTAGAAATTATATTTGACTCTGTTGACATATCACCAAGTCCTTAGGTAATGCGACGTAGCTAAATGTCATCAGGTTTTGTATTATGTAAGGCTCGACAATTGGACAACTGGCTAGAGTTGTCGTTTGGTTGAACTTCCCTCTGTATTTCCACCGTCTGGTAGTCCGCCCATACTGTAGTGCTGGTTACTCTCTCCGAATATCGTGAAGTAGAAAGTATGACGTAGATAAGCACGTATGCGCGAGCGCGTGGCTGAAATTTGAGATATGGATGTGGCTTCAGCCAGAGTTGCGACCGCAGGAAAGATGAATAGAAATTAGAAATTCAGACCACGCCAACTCGTAGATGTTTTCCTTTCTTTCTTATCCTCACGACAAGTTCAATTGGCACTAGTTATATCACCGCGACAGTCAAGATATCACAGCGGACGTTTAAGTAGAACCGTGATAGTAGATAGGTATAGATAATATAGTTGCATTTTTGCTTCCCCGCCGACTAATCGTAGTACAGACCTCTTCTACCCGCCTGGTATATATATAGGTGCGCGCTTGTACATTTCTCCGCCGTATCTAGTCTCGTCGACAAGAATCAAGAAGTGATTAAGCAAGAAGGAGGATGAAAAAAAAGAGCAAAAAGGATTCGCTACGTAACATGCTGCCGAAATAGCAAAAAGGCCCATTACCTAAACCAAGATACCTAAGTCCCCGAAAAGCACATATTTCTTTTTTCGGTCGTGAAAAAAAAAGGCCTTGAGCGAGCCCAGCTCTAACATAAACAACGCCTGCCGCCGGACTCCATCCCCAATACCCTCCCCCGCGCGGGCGGGGACAGGATATTATTAAATAATAAGGTTCGAGAGCAATGAAGAAGTCTTTACTCTCTGGTGTCTTTCTCGGTCTTCTTCCGGGAGATGTATACCTCGAGGCCCTCCTGGACGACGAAGAAGGTCGCCTTGGCCTTCAGCTCGCGGCCCGGGTAGGCCAGCTCGAACTCGAAGTCGCGCAGCAGCCGCGGGATCACCTTGTTGATCTCCAGCAGCGCCAGGTTCCGGCCGATGCAGACGTGGGCGCCGCCGCCGAACTGAAAAATTGCCAGGGTTAGTCATGGTTGCGATTTCTTATATGGTATTGATAAGTGTGCTCTACATACCTGGAACATGTACCGCTCCATCACCTTGGCGTTCTCCGGGTCGTCGAGCCAGCGCTCCGGCCGGTAGAACTCGGCGTCCTCGCCGAAGGTCGCCTTGTCGCGGTGCAGGACCCACCCGTTGAGCGAGAGCCGGGTGCCGCCGGGGAGGTGGCGGCCCTCGACCTCGATGCCCTCCGGGGGCACGTACCGCTGGATGTTGACGCCGACCGCCGGCTGCAGGCGCATCGCCTCCTTCAGGCACGCCTGGAAGTAGGGCAGGTTCTGCGACTCGGTCCACTGCACGTTGCCCTCGGCCGAGATGGTTCCGTCGCGGGTCGCGGCCTCGATCTCGGTGATCAGCTTCATGTAGACGCGCGGCGACGACAGGACTTGGTAGAAGAAGGACTGCATGGTCGAAGCCGTCGAGTCCGATCCGGCGAAGCTGCGGCATCGTATCAGCTACATATTCCCTTTGGTAAGAGTAGACGGGGACTTACATAGCACCGTGAGCAACCGCAAAGATGTCACCCTCGTGGAACTTCGTCTTGTCCTTAAGATGGCCCTTGATGAGGGAAGAGAGAAGGTCCTCGCGGCCGTCGCCGCTGGCGCCCTTTCCGTCACGGTCAGCCTCGAAGGGGGCGCGCTTTTGCATCTCCTCGCGGGCGATACGCGTGATGAGGGCGTTCTCGGGGTCGAATGCTGGGATCCACCTCCAGAGCGGGTTTCGGCGTAGCAGGCAGTCGACCTCGGGGATCTGGCCCACGATGCCGTTGTACTTCTGGCTGTTGTCGATGGTCTTGATGGCGCCCTCCTTGTCAACACCCGCGGCCAGGAAGCCGAACGACCGGCCGAAGGCCACCTCGCCCAGCACGTCGAAGGCAAAGAAGTGCAGCCAGTCGCCCAGGTTGACGATAGTGTTCCTGCCGGGCAGACCGGCCTGCTGGAAACCGGGAATAGCAGTGTCGGGGCAGAACTGGTCGAGACGGCTGGCGAGGAAGTCGATGGTGTCGTCGATAAAGGGGCTGAGCTGGCGCATGGCCGCCATCGAGTACGGCACGTTGGCCACCTTCTTCTTCATGGCGTGCACATCCTCGCGGATCTCCGTGAAGATGTCCGGGTTCTCCGGCGGGGGGAACACCGAGTAGAAGTCCGTCTTGTAGAAACGCTTGCCGGCGGAGAGGACGTTTCGAGCAACCATGGGAGACGCGAACGAGAGCTCGTTGGGGGCAACACGCACGATGGGTCCATACTTGCGGTGCAGGGCGATGTGGTCGAGATGCGTGCGCTCCGAGGCCGTGGACATGAGTTTCCAGAGACGCGAGCAAGAGGCTAGGAGGGGGCCTGGGTAGTCGCGTAAGGGAGAGGCGTAACGCTTATAGAGGCAGCGGAAACAGATCATGAGCGGGATGAGGAGCACCCAGTACTCTCTGAAGATGCTCCATGCTGTCAAGATAACAGTACGAGTCGGGGAGATGGTGTTCTCGTCGGAACCCATGATGAAGGTTCTAATATAAAAACAGGAATATTATAAAGATATAGGAGCTGAGAGGGAGAGCGGCCTCGAGGAGGTCTTCTGCAAGCACTTGTTGAGATGCTTCTTGTCGATACAGGAGTCTCCTGTTGAAGGAGGCTCTGTTGGATATAAATATATATCTAACAAAAAATAGACGACAGCAGAGACGGGGTGATGTCAAGAGATTTTCTGATGAGGTAATGGCTTAATCAGAATCGAGAACTTCGACTGAGACTCAGGGTCCACGACAAATGAACTGCCCACCGTGTTCCAGATCGTAGGGCAATTTAGATATATGAAATACTCGTCAGTACCTGCTGCAAGGTCGGGTAAATCGTACATCGTCGATATCGCATCCTCGTCGTACGGCCGCATAGGCGTCGTGCACGAGCACAAGCTTACTCAAGCCATTAATAACCCCGGTAAGTCCAGCCTCGACCAATCAAGGAACTGCCGACGAAAGCGTCAAGCCTTCGAGGAATGTTCAAACAGAGGCCTGGACACCATGTGGATACCAGGAGGGTCGACGTTGGGGAACTTGCGGGGAGAAAGACACCATGATGCGCGGATGACAAGGATAAGGGGCAAGGATACGCAAGGACGGGCAGGACGGGCAAGGATACCAGCTGAGTGCCCCAGTTGCCCGCGGGTAACAGTAGGCGGTCAAAATGTGGGATGGGGTGACAAGAAATGTGTCGGCAACTGAAATGAGACCGTGCAGGTTTCGCGCGGCCAACCCCAGGGGGCAGACGTATAGAATCTCCCATAACCACCCTGCCACCTCGAAACAAATGCCGGAAGCGCACTACGTAAAACGTGGTATCAATGCCTACACCATTTAGCGACGCTTGGCACCAGCGCCGTGGTTATGGAATGGTTATAAATATATGAGCCACCAATAATTCTCCTTGGAAACGTCATCCTTCCCAATCCTAAGCCTTTCGTGGCGATCCGCTCACCTGGTTTACTAGTAATTAAGCTAGGCAATGGTCCTCTATAGTCTTGTGACACCCATTTATTCACTACCTTATGGACCAAGTAGGAATGTAGATGCTCCGAGAGAAAAAAAAAATGAGGCTTTATTTTCCCCACCGTGGTAGCAACATCCGGTCTCTTAGTGCATTCGTAAGAGTTGCAAATGATAACGGCCATATTATTTGTGTCAATGTGTCAATGGTTAGCAGCACGATATCGTCCCGTCCAACCAACCACCCACCCAGAAAGCCTAGTAACCCACCAAGCTCCCCACCGAACCATTTTTTTTGTTATCATGCGCGAGCAAGAAAAGCATGAACCAACATGGAACTTATAGGGTATCACTCAATCCCACTTTTTAGCTTCGGCGCCGTTAGGGGGTGAAGTCTTGTAGGTCTTCTCTCTGGCTTCATTCCAATTGGTGCTCAGCGACGTACCGTTGCTCTCGACATAGCTCTTCATCATCGCTCGCTTCGTGTCGTCGTCGGCGTCCTTGTAGAGCTTCTGGAAAAAGAAATTAACGTCGTTCTTAGCATCCTCATCCTCATCGGCATCTACATCTCCAAGCTTGTCCCAATTCACGGCTCCTTTCTTGGATGAAGTGGGGTAAGCTTGGGCGCTGACAGGACCCGTATTTGCCGACTCTTTCTTCGTGTTGGTAGGATTAGGGTCAGCCGCAGGCTTGCTAGCTGACGTGGGATTGACCTGGGGCTGCATGGTAGCGTCCGCACCTCGGGCAGACGTAGAGGCTTCGGTTGTGGGGCTCGGGACCTTGGGCGGTTCCTCCGCTCCTGATGCCTTTGGCCCATCTAGACCAACCTCCAGGAGCTTTAAGAGGGAGCTATACCATGAATCCGGAGCGGCATCAAACGCAGGAAGCTGGAGGCTATCGGGATTATCATACCTAATACGAGTTAGTGCCGGAAAGCATCTATAAACTTATAATATTATAGACAAACCCTGAGAAAGAAAGCATGGCGGTGAACTGGTCGAACGTGGGACCAGTGCTCGAAAGCTTGCTGAACGGCGCAGCATTCTCCCGTTGCAGTATCGGCCATTTTCCAGGAGTCTCTTTCCGAAGCACCAGTTCAATTTTCATTGGTTTGACCGTGTATTTGGTTTCATCAGGCTTGATCTTTCCCCAGAGGTAGAGGTGGATGCTCGGGCTTTCGCACGTCGTAATCTTTTGCTCGTCGGCTGTCACGGAGAATCGACTTGCATCGGTGTTCTTTACGAAGAGGTCGGCAGTCAAGGTAGTGTCCGTCTGGTAGAAACTCGATCGAATAGCTTTCTTCGCGTGGACCTCGCGGAATTGTTCCCAGAGTTTCTCTAACACATGGCGGCCAGCAGTCTCGTTAGGTGCCGAAGCCGTCTTACCGTCACGAGCAGCATCGCCATCAGTGTCTGCGGGTGTCGGTTTCGCCTCCGCGCGACTAGTGGAGGGTAATTCAGAGGGTTTGGGATATTTCTCCGCCACAGTGACCTTCCGTCCGGGATGTCCAACTGGGAGCTTCTCCAACTGCCTCAATGCTTGAAGACGCCACGTGATTGCCTGATTCTTCATCGAGTTGTTCTTAGATCTTCCGCCTCCCATGGCAGTTGTGAGACCCAGGTTCTTGTCTGGTTTAGCTTCGTTCTCCACCTCATCAACACGAATGACGTAGTCTCCGTTAGCGTCGACCTTGTTCTGCTGCCCGTCGTCCTCGGTAGCCTTGGCCTTATCGATTAATCGAAGAGCCCAAAAGGCGCAGATATCGGCATCAGCATAGCGACCCAGGCGGAAGAGGGCGACAGCTCGTCGGATCTGAGCCTCAATCATGTAGTCTCGGTTGGCGCGTTCGAAGGCTACGTGTAGGGCTTTCTCGGCGTCGTGCAAAGCCAGGTCGAGTTTGTTGGCTCTCACGTACGCTTTGGAGCGTTCAAGCAGCCATAGAGGTGCGGGGCGTTCCTTGAGAGCTTGCGATAGCTTCTCGATTCCATCCGCATAGTTGCCGGCGGTGACAGCCTTGACACCTGCGTTGGCGAGTGCAGCAGGAGAAGACATGGTGGCAGGGATTAGATCGAGGATACTTGTTTGCGTGGGTATAGATTTAGTGTGCTATGGTACTTCGTGCCAAAATGCTGCGAAGTGACCCAATCCGGCAGATGATCGATGGTTGTGAGTGCTTGTGTGAATGGATGTGGGAATGGGGCGAATGGTGCGACTGGTGTGAGTACCTAGGGTGAATTATTTCCGTGTAGAACAAATCAGAATTTGAAAAATAGTTCACGCCTAAGGAATTATTGTTAAGACCATAGCGCCTCCCAAGTTTTACTTTGCTTGAGTTTCCCAAAGCAACCGCCGTCGTGTACTTGGAGCTCGTGATTGCACTTATCGTGGAGCTATGGAAGCTACTAGTCACTTATCATGGTGGGGTTTGAGATATTCTGCCGGTTTAATGATTTGGGCAGGCGGTGAAGGAGGCAGGATAGGTGTCAAATTTCTCACCGCCTTGGAGCTTATTAACTGGAGTTAGGTAATCAAATTTAGGTAATAAAGCTAAAGCTTAAAATAGTGGGACATACTATATAAAACTACTAGGTTAATTGACGTCAGTCCTCCTATTGCGTATTGGCCAGAGTTGAGTTGCGCGATGATCGACGATCGATGATCGTGATAGCCGCACCTCCAGCGACGGAAAGAGAGGCTGAATGAATTGTGACACCGAGACAGGTCGCGACATCATATGTGGTATTGTACGTAACATCAATTATTAGTATTAGATTTGATTGTCTATCTTGGGACAATCTTATTCCCACGTCATTGCTTGTAGTCTTGGAAATGGTGGCACTGATGACACTACTCCCTATTCCGACTCTGACTCCGACCTCTATACCATTAGATTACTGTCTCATTCGGGTATTTGGTAGCAAACATTCCTAAGGCTTTCATCGTGAAGGTGAACTTGTAGTTGGGGTATGAGATCATGCAGCTCTTGTTGAACACGCCCTCGATTGCCTCCTGTTTCCATTCGCCGTTTGCTTGTTGTCTGTCCATAATGAGTTTGATCCCTTTTTTCAGGGGTTCGATGTTTGGGTAGTCCGCTTTCATCAACGCTATCAAGGCCCAAGCCGTCATCACAACTTGGGAGCCTGTCGAATGTTCTGTATACACCATTCTTTCGCATGACTACACACGGTTAGGTCATAGGAAATCTCAAATTCAATGCGGTTTGACTTACGCGGTAGCTTTCCGACCACCCTCCATCTTCTCGCTGCTTGGAAAGTAAGAAATCGCAGCCCCTTTTCGAGTAAGAACTGTTACCGTAGGTCTCGCCGATACTCCTCAAGCTTTCCAGAGCAAACATGGTTGCATAGGTAAAACAGATGGCCCAATTGCCGTACCATGAGCCGTCAGGTCGCTGCAATGATTTTACTGCTTTCACAGACCGCCCGATAAAGTCCTTGATTTCCTTGGTCCTGTACTCGGGCCAATGTTTCTGGAATAACGAAAGGGCAGTAACTACTGCTGTTGTGCATTCTACATAGTCATATTCGACCATGATGTTGGCAAACACCTCTGCCGCGTTCAACATCTCAAGCAATTGACTTCCTCGCGTCGGTTCATACGATGAGCAAGCACCGGACTTGTTCTGGTATGTCAAAAGTGTGTCGATCGCGTCGAATATGCGTTGATCCTCGAGGAGCTCGGGATACCCGGGTGTCTTCTGTAGGAGTACGACCGACTTTAATGCTTCAGACACGCAATCGCACACGGCATAGCCCTGGTCTCTAGTGCTGAAAGCCCAGGCACCCTTTCTCTGTTGCCGGTAGCAAATTGCTTGATCCTTACAATTATCACGTATCTGCTGGTCGTCGAGAAATTTCAATGCTTTCGTCAGCATCGGCTTCCAGCGGGGATCTTGCTCGAGTCCGGCGTCCGTCGCAGCCTGAATCAGAAACGACGTGTCCCAGCACTGTACACCGTTGGTACCATTACAAAACATGCCTTCGTGATTGATCCACATCGCATCCTCGAGCCTCTCGATGTGTCTTCGAACTGAGTATGCGCCCGGGCCGTCACGGATATAGCAAGCGACTGTGTTCATTGCCGCATTCACCGGAGCTAGGTCCGCGTAGTCCGTATTCTCGTCTTCCATGTCAATCAACTTGCTAGACCAATCTTCAGCCTTCTGGCCTAGCCCCTTAGGGCGGAGGTACGGATTCCAAATGTTGACGACAAGCCAGTTGACAGTGTTGAGAAGCCAAGATTTTGGGTGAAAATTGTCGATCGGACATATGGTATTTCGGTTGCCTGCCCAGTCAATCTTGTCCCAAGGCTCCACGAATAATTCTTGTCTCAAGCTCCTGATCAGGTCGGTCTCTTCGCAGGACCATTTTTTCTCGTAGATATAGCCCATGGGCAAAAAGACTTGTCGTATGTGGATCCACCATCTCCAAGGAGCAATAGGTACCCAGTCGGGCAGTAGCCATATCTCAGGTGGAATGGGATTGACGATGTCCCACTTACAAACACCCATCACACTCAGCCAGAATTTACCCCAGTGCGGCGCATGCGTAGCTCCCCCAAGCTTGTGTAGCGTTCCCCGGGCTTTTACCATGGCCGGATGCTCGGGATCGACACCGACGATACGGAGAACGGTGTAGTTCAGGGAAGTTCCGAAAACTGTACTTTCGCCTTCTATATGCAAGCCCCATCCTCCGTCTTCGGGATTCGCCCTCGCAAGCAGATAGTTCTTGATCTCCGTGGCGACGTACCAAGGAATCGGTGTCTTGGTGACGTACCAAGTTATAACAACACCTGGCAATAGGAACATCGGACCACCGTATTCACAGCCCCATTGGCCCGAAGGTAACTGGAGCTTCTCGAAGAATGTCAGGCCATTGACAACAGCGTCGAGGGGTTTCTTGGGTTTCGGTAAAGTAGGAAGCTCCTGCATCGGGCGCAGCAGTTAGTAACATGGTCTGGACATCACATGCGCTGGAACTATAGTTCAGGGTGCTCACAGTGTCCAATCTAAGGTACCATTTGTCGGCGACGCTCTGCGGCCATCTCTCTACAGCTTCGTCGTCTTCAAGGTAATGCCAAGTGTGCCGCCCCCTTTCATCCATCATACGCCATCGTGTCGGATCGGTCTTGTCTTCGAGCCTTGGGCGTTTCATCGGGGTCTCGAGAGCATCGCCGCCGGTGCGTTTCTTGGACGTGCCGTTCGTATCACCATTGGATTTTACAGAAAATCCATTGGCCTTGCCGTTGGACCGCGGGGTGCCATTGGTCTTCGCAGAGCTGCTTGACCGAGTAGTGACCATGTTTGAGGATAGCCAAAAGAGGGTTGGCTAGAAACACTTAAAGGAGAGACATCATGGAAGAAAGTGAAATTATTTGTTTTGATGGAATCTTCCGATTCTATTTTCGGGAATCTAGCTTGGCCCGATAATTCGATAACAGAACCCCTATTCGATTTAGCGCATAAGTGGGTATTTAATCTCCTATATTGGTGGGGTTAAGCTACTGTAAAATCTGGGGATAGTAAGTCACACCCCTGTACCCTGTACCCTGTACCCTGTACCCTGTCACTCTTCACCGGCAACAGAAGGCACCTACAAGAACAAGAACTGATTTTGAATCTCATTTCAGTCACGGATACACCGTCATCCTCCAACTTCAACATAATGTGCGCGAAACCAGCGGAAATGGGGAACAGAGTTCTTACGCCCGTTCACCGCGAGTATTAACAGGATGGACGTACTGCCCAATAGTAATGCCGCCACATTTACTAGAAGAGCCGACGAAAGCCCACAATATGTCATATCTAAGATTGAAGACATCCTAGAGAACATTGCCGATGCCCTCAGCGAGAACCGAGTACTTACTATACCTTTACGCAATCGCCGTTCGGGTAATGAACGATTAATTCGGTTCCCGACGAACAGAGCTACTGACGTGAAGAAATTTAGTATGGTCACCTATCCTACTGTGAATCGCATATTTTCGTTCTAAGTCTCTTCTCTTCCAGCCTGTCTCCTTCAGATTCTCCATATGTGCCATGAGGCGCTCGTCTCTGGCTACGTTATCACGAAGAGGTCTGATGTCTCTATACTTCTCTGAGTTTAGAGAATAGATTTCCATTTCAGATTGTTTATTCTGAAGTTCTGCAGAAATATTTACTACCAGTACCCCGACCTATTTGGCAGTCAGCAATATGTGGATAAGCTCGTGAATGAAATCGCCTTCACGTTCGGTGTTGGCAGAAATGCATTGAATATCGTACGTCAATACGTAAAAATCGTCAAATAATATGTGCTAACAGTCTATGCAAATAGGTCGCCGCATCCAAAGGCCTTGTTGCGGGCAAGGCCATCCTGACTCTAGACGATGATACCATGCTTGACTGCAGCTACAATAGCAGCGTAGGGATCTAGGTCTTTGCGGATCAATCTCGTCCTTAGCTGACCACCATCGACAGGGTATTTTAATTCCGCAGTCAGAAGAGATTCGCCGGATCGACATCGGTGACGCAAAATGGATCATGATCATCGAAAAGGAGGTAAAAACTTCAATCAAGTGATAAGAAGATTTGATCTTATAGCCGTAACAGGCTACATTCCGCAGTCTGGCTGCATCGCGGTACTTTGAGACAGCAACGGCAGGAGGCGGAGTACTTGTCACGGTGAGGCTGCTCTGTGTGTCTCGACCTCGACATCAACTTACGGGAGATGCAGGGCAAAGGCTTTCCGGATTTAACTACACGGCAATTCCTCCACCTCGTCCTTTCGGCCTTTCCACAGGTTCCCATTTATGCGCTTGTCGACTTCGACCCCAGTGGCATTGAGATCATGCTTACCTATAAGCGTGGGAGCCAAACTCTGGGCCACGAGGCGAATGTTACGGTCCCAAGACTTGCATGGCTTGGTCCCAAGAGCTGTGACGTTCTCGGGCGCACTCGATACCACCTTTCCTTAACTAGCTCCTCTCAGGGGAATCAATCTTTCGTGGTTACCCCTCCATCCAGTCGAGATGCTCGCCCACCCGCTACACGATCTAGCCATGTGCTATCAGCGAATTCGTTCGAGGTCGCCTCTTCTCTGACAACCTATGACCGACGAAGGGCGGCGAGACTCTTATCCAAGCTCCATGACGAATATGTTAATGGCACTGATGAAATGGGATTGGTGCATGAGCTGCAGATAATGCTCATGCTGAATTTCAAGGCTGAGATTCAAGTAGTAGACGATGACGGCGACATAACTCGTTGGCTAGACGAGAAGTTATCCGAAATTGTACACTAAATTATGTACTTAGTCAAACGATATATTTACAAATTCTTCTCCCATCGATATACAACCATCTTTGCACCCCTCTCATCAGTTTACTTAACACCAGCAGAGGTCCACGCTTCACTTGTTGTAGTAAGTTATAAATGCCTCGACCATAGACATATATAATAATGTGTAAGAGATCATTTTCAAGCATTTAATTCCTGTTCATTATCAATCTACAATTTGCTCGCTTTCATTACCTTAGGCGAGGAGGTCCGTCTTGTGAATCACGTGACCCACTCAATCAAATTCACATGGACCTAACTCAAAGCCATCGCCAATTCATCAAAGTTTCTAAATTTTCAGTTTAATTTAATTGAAATACACGTATTCAATTCAAGGAATTTATTTTACGTGAAATACTCTTGTTTTCGCCAAAGAGTCGCCGGTTTTTCTCCTCATCAAGTTCGGGCTCCGAAAATTGAAAATTTTCACGGCCTGTTCAATCCACCGCCCACCGACAGGGGTAAAACAAGTGTCCGGACGGAGTTGTAACTGGAACATACCAGAAATAGGGGGAAATTCAATCGCATCGCAACTCGAAAGAAAACACGATTGAGACATGGCGCCGAACTTATCAGAGGATGAGATTGATGATCTCATCTACCTAGCACGTACCGGCGACGATGCGGAGCTCACCGGGATGGTGCAGGAGCTCATCGTGCGGGAGAACGCCACCCCGGCCGGGATCCTAGCAGCGGCGAGAGACGACGGCAAGGCGACGTGCTTACACATGGCCGCGGCAAACGGACACGCAAGTAAGTCGACAGCTATTCTGTTCTCCCTTCAACTTATCCCTGTGTGCCTACCTTAGCATGGTGGACTTGTGATGATCAATCCCACGACGTGCAGGAACCACTTTACTCTCATAACTTACAATACTCACGTAACTTATATCGTTAACATATCGCTATGTATACTGTGGCAACTTGTGGACCTTTACTTACGTTGTTGCAGAAACCGTCACGTTATTACTCTCACATTTTCCACCTCCCGTAAAGGTGCCGATAGGAGGAGCAGCGACAGCAACTACTGAAGACACTTCGTCACAAGACACGACAGCAGAAACACCGTATATCAACGTCCAGAATGCATTTGGAAACACAGCTCTTCATTGGGCGTGCCTAGGTGGTCACCTAGACGTTGTGAAGCTGCTGCTATCACGTGGCGCGTCACCTGCCGCAGCCAACGACAAGGACCAAATTCCTCTAGACCTAGCAGCCTTTAACAATCACATGCACGTGGTGAACTATTTTTTGTCGCAGAGCAAGGACATAGAGGGGGACAATGCGATGGAAGGTGGGCTGGAGAAAGGTACACAGGATGTGCAGATGGAGGACGAGACCAGCTAAGAGACCGGAACGAAAGCTGGAACTGGCTGGTACATGCGAAAATGCATCGGATTATTAGCTAGGTCCTCGTAAAAAGCCTAGGTATTCTCATGTGCATCGTCGCAAAGAGTTGTACTCCTCCGTGATACTTAACGACCCGTCCCCCCTCATCGCCGTAGTCAGTCCCGAATTCACGCCCTGAAAAATAAGGAATAATAAAAGCGGAATCACCCTTCCATCCTCCAAACTAAAAGAGGCAGAATTAGCCAACGACGGCAGCGCCGTGGTCTTCGAGACGTTGAAGATTGCTCCAATTCTTCGCCCAAAGGGGGGTCGGCTCCACCGCAGTGTGGACGACCACTCCACGGATGGGTTGGCCCGGAGGTACTACGTGATCTAAGGTTAACATCTCGACAGACAAAAGACCCACAGGATAGCAATAGCGAGACTCACGAGTTTCCTGTCGTTGTCCCGACCACTTATGATCCTTCCAGTGATTGTAGAAGGCGTCGTCACAGCGGCCAGCCGGCTCGGCCAAGGCCATCAGGCCCAAGATCACGCGAAGGTCGCCGCCCAAGCCTTTAGACGGCTTCGCGTCCTCCTCGAGGTTCTCGTAGGCGCCGGGGACCAGAGTTCCGACCCAGCTGGCGTCCTTTCCGGCGGCCTGCTTGACTCCGCCGCGCGCCACTCGGCTGATCTGGTCCTCGCCCTGCGCGAACGCCAGAGGCCAAAACTTCTTCTCCGGCCACGGGCTGGTCTTGAGGCTGACGGCGGTGACGTCCGAGCCGGTGTAGACGCACGGGTTGGCGGCGCCGCAGTCGAAGACGCTGACCGTCTTGCCGCACATGGCCGGGGTGAAAGCGTACTGCCCCATCTTGACGATCGTTCCGGCGTGACCCGGGGAAAGACGTCGCCAGCGGTACTCGGGGGCGAGCTCGATATCGCCGTCTTCGTACTTGAAGACTCTGCCCTCGATCTCGCCGCCATACTCCGACTTGGAGTTGGAGGGAAGCGGGTTGGAGGCTTCGTCCACACCCAGGCGGGCACCCTCGACGAGACGCACTTCGTTTACCACGAAGAGGAAGGTCGCCGGAAACTTGCTCTCCTTCTGGCTGGAAGAGTCGGATCCGATCTCCTGGACGGAGTCCAGATTTGATCGAGTCGTATGGTAGTCAGAGGCAGAATCCATAGTGGATCGAACAGTCTGGTAGTCTGAGTCAGGCGACTCGTTTCGCTGAGACTGGATAGTATTAGAATGGAATATTAAGTACGGTGAAGGTTTTCTTACAAGTAGTGACATTGCCACGAGTGTGTATCGGTAATACGCCGTTAAGAGTGGCAGTGTAGTGTTTGTAGTAGGTAGGATGTTGAGAATGATGATGTAGTGTGTTTCTTCAAGAGAAACAGGACTTTTAGGAACTTGGTTAGGATGGTGGTTATGTTATTTGGGTGCTTAAAGCCTCACAAACAAGGCAGACGAGGGTTTCTCAGTGAATAATGCGGTGGGGGTGGCAGTATTGCTGTACTTCTCGTCGAACTTGGTATGAGTTTGCGGGTGAAAAGGAGTCGTCCACTAGTAAACAAATTTCAAAATGAGATCGAAAATCGCATTTGGTGGCAATGACCAAAAAGGTCAAGGGGGTCCTGCTCGCCTGTTTAGTTGAATCTGCGACTATGTCCGCCTAGTTTGATGTGTCTCTAGTCTTATATCCTGGTTATAACTGTTCAAAACTGGAAGGAATAAGTGATGATAATATTCATACACATTTACGTACAACATTACGACTGCATACTCCTATTCTGACTTGGCAGAAGACCAAGCTGAAATCTTTGCTCATCGTTCGTGGCACGAAACGGGTGCTATTATGCAAACACAACTGTGAACAATGCTGTCAATGTTTGACGTCTACGTATGGCGCCCTAAGGTATTATATAACGGAAGACGTTTCCGTGCCAGTACAATACAAAGGGATAACGTTAACACCTAAACGTGTAAGGTAGTCTAATGTGATAATAATATAGGATGAATCAAAACATGGAGGAGATAATTAACTAGGTGCTAAAGAGCGATAATTTAAAATCACAACAATACGATAACTATCGCAGAATACAACTTATACGACCTTCACACTACACCACGGGTTGGGCCTTCACGTTTAGAGACATACGATCTATAGTCAATTTCAGTCCGGGACTGGAATAGTTCTAACCACATCCCCACGCCGTATATATAGCACCTCATTACACAGCATCAAACCCCAGTACGTTATACCATATTACTAGGGGATTTCTGCCTTGGCCCCCCTCTCCATAACTTGGTGTTCTTAATCCAATGTGCCCAGCCTAATAGAAGTAACATCGTAGCTGGGATAGCAACAGCCCATAGTATCCAGAATTGCGATGTTACATATGTCGAGCGCTGTACAGAGCCGTCGGGGAGATCGACTTCTCCCGTGCCGAAGAATTGCGATCCGAATATGGTAGCAATAGTGCCGACGGGTACGAAGATTAAAGCAACCAATGCAAGTGTCTTCATCACGTAGCTATCCTCCCGCATGACTTGGCTATCACGCAATGTTCCTATGTTGAATGCCTATTGCTATAAGTTACTACCTGTATCAACCAAGAAAGTAGGCGTCGTAACTAGAAGGACTTACGAGATTTATCACGTTCCTTAGTCTTTGGTCAATGCTCGACAATCTTAGCCTAGTCGAACGGAATGTCTCTCTTCGATGGCGCAATTCGTCGTGCTCGGTCTTCCATATCAGCTCCGCATCCCTCTTCATATCCCTCTGCATATCTGTATGTTCGTTGATGGCACATTCCAGCGATAGGATAACTGCGTCGAGAACCTCTACAAGATGTATCGCGTCTTTGGCACGGTGATGAATTCTTCTATAGTCGATTTCCAATGGTCCTAATTCACCAGGTCCTGGCAAAGATGATTGTTCAAATACGATCTGCCGCATCTGGTGAGACATACTGATATAGTAAAGACAGTGACGAAACTCACTATCTCTTCGTTGCGAGCCAGCTCCAAGATTTTCCAGGCCTGTTGATCAACCGTCTGGTACCATGCTTTGAATGCCCCATTTACCAGATGGTACGGATCAACCAGGGCATCCTCCCAGTCCCCTTTAGTCCAAAATAAGTGTTTAATTATGTTCAAGAAAAACGATGGCGGCTGGAAGAAGATAAGAGTAACCTGATTATAGTTGCTAGTTGCCAATGGCTTCGACCTTAATACTAGACTTGAACGAAGCCATTCGGGCTCACTGGACACCACCTCGGTAGGAAATGGACAGAGGAAGCGAACCCAAGTTGCTATAAATCATCGTTAGTAACTTAGTTCAATAATACCTCCTTACTCTCATGCAGAGAGCGTTAGGTGTTAGTCTCATCCGGGTTGGCATACAGCATGTGCCATTGCTAAGACGTCTCACTCCAAAATCATGTGTGACCTTATGATCGTTACCTGACCAGAACTGACTTGGTATCTCGTAGTGATGACATAAGTCTTGCGAGAGTTGGTCCGCGGAATGGGCGACACTGCTCGAAATAAATGTCAGATTCCGGATAGATGCAGGGCCGCCAGAGCTAGGCAGCGTTTGATGTGTAAGTTGCTGCATACATGATGCTGAGGTCCCATTTGCCGTATTCTTCAGGCTTCTTTAATGAGTGGGCGCTAAAGCAGGCTGGGTCCTCCCCTAAAGCTGAAAGTAAGTGTATGTCTCGTTGATATCGAGCGCATTTTCTCGGGTGTGGCTGACTGTACCTTTTCGCCAACAAAATAGGCTGAAAGGGGCGTCTATGTCTATATTCCAATGCGGAGCCATGGGACCCATCTGACGATTTGGAAGAGGATCATTAACCTAGAAGGTGCTTCATTAGCTCTGAAGCCCTGTAAGAAGATAAATGAAAATTTCGGTCAGCTTTCTCACGGTACATGATCAGCCGCAGATTCCGCAAGGATTAGGCACCCTATAGGTTATGCAACATGGAACGCCATCGAGGATTAGCGTGTAGCCAAGGCCTTTTATCGACCAATAAGTCGTGAGAAAACAGATATATGAAATTATGTGCGACCTCCTGTCGCGGTGCTGACCGCGGCAGGGGAATGGCCACGTTCTACTCTCAAACAATCCTTCAACGCCACTATGCAGCTGTTCTCGTTAGGCTCCCCCAATGTGCATTTTTAATGTCTTATTAGATTTAACCTTACCAGGAGCACGTTGCTACCCCTGAGGCTGAGGTTTGAGTTGTTGGCGCTCTCGGCCTTGAAGAATGGCTTGATTTGCTCGGCGCCGAATACGAGCTCGGCGAAATACATCTGAGGCTCTTATATGGAAATAAGATCTAATACCCACCCCCAATGAAAGGGGTTTAAAGCTAAGAGCTGAGACCTGGGGGCTATTTGTAAATATAAAAAGTTCTTAGCTCCATGAGTGCGATTCTAGAAACAGTCAAACTCAGAAGGCTAGAATAATCCATTCGAGCCTTTCTCACAGTATACCTTGGTCAATAACCATAATTTCTCAATGGTACTTACCAGTTTACATGCCTCATTCCTTTGAACCAACTGTTATTTGCTAACTGCTAGTTTTTTCAGGCTACGAGAGAAAAGGCACACTCCCCTAAAGGTTCCCCTACTAATCAAGCAAGTAGTCGGGCAATATTGGTTTGTCCACTAGTTTATCGTCTTTCAAAAGGACTCCAGGCCCTAACATATGTCACTATAGGCAACGTTTAATCAGCCAGCTCCAGTCGTAGCACCGCAGTCGATAACGCCCTATCCCCAGACCCCGACAGCCACAGTCACAGTTCCACAACCAGCCTTAGTCACAGTTCCACCACCAACTCAAGCTCCATACGTGGTCAACGCACCGCAACAGCGATCAAAGAGCTTTGAATTGTCTCGACTATTCTGTTTCACCTCACGCTAGACACCCGATCCTCTGGACCGACAAGCCGAGAATCAAGGAGAGCGGCAGAGTAGATTATAATGGGTTCAAACGAATTCAACGATGCCAAGGGCTGGTGGCAGTACGTAGTTCAATAAGTTATTTCCTTTCGCATCTACATTGTACCCGTATTACTTCCTAAGGCCACCTAAGATAGCTGTGCACTTCAAGATTTGGGTCTCATGTTCCCCTTCTCTTATCTACCTTAGGTAGGTAGTTTACCAACTGAGTGACGGATCACTAACCACGCAACGCCGCAGTACGTTCCTCAACGATATGGGGAACTACAAGCTTGGCTTCCGGCATCAAGTGATGCTCTATTACCCGGCTAGCTTAGAGCACCCGCCGGGCCCAATATTTTTTGCGGAGGACGGTATGGGCAGAAAGCACACCGATAAGAACCAGCGCTTCGATTATACCATCAACCCCAGCACGGGAGAATTTGAACGCCTTTGCATCCAAGCCCGGGACTCGTACCGCCGACTAGAGAATAGCACCTGGGATCGAACCATCATTCGAAATGCGGCTCCGCTATCACTGCGCGTCTCGAGGTTCCCGTATCGAGGAATCCCATTGCACAAGATACACCGGAACGAAAAATGGGACGGTACCGACTGGCTATTCGTATCATTGCGGTGGTTCCTAGCTGGCCTCGCATTAGGACTCGGGATACCTGATTTTATTGTAAGACATACTCCCTGAACAACGTACACGGGAATTCGAGCTTGGCCAGGGTAGTCCGCCAGTGGCGATTTCAATGAAGACCTTGGCTATGATATAAACGACTGTTATTAACCATTTACAGACATGGTGCAAGCTGTTGGATTTCCTGGACTTGAACCAGAGAAATAGCACCAATGGTAACATGTATCCGCCCTTCCGGTACAATGGCCAACGGTATTCACGGTTGGCCAGAAACATGCTGGAAAACAAGGCAGAGGTACGCCAGCAGCTGCCCTTGTATTCAGGCCCAGTAGCGAGTGACGTTGGGACGTACCGAGCATTTCGGCCGCGTTACCTGTGCTACTTAACAGACGACTGGTTCGACATGAGCACGGATGACTGGTTTGAACGGAGACCGGTGAAGTTGGTATGAGACGCCCCCATCTTCTTTCTCCTGGAGAAGTTGACTTGGGACTTGGAAGGATCACCAAGCTTACTCGCAACAGAACGACTATACGCCATACATCTTCGTGTCGTATTCAAAGACCCAGTTCCTCGTGAACCATGGTCAAGACGAGGCAAGAGACGAGGAAAATATGAACCGACTAAAGGCATTTGTCCTACAGGCATTGCTAGAGATGCGCGGCAGCGATAGCGCCGCAAAACCCCGAGCGTTCTGGATCGATACGTTGTGTCAACCTTTTCAGGCCTACAATGAGCAGACGGGGCAGGAGTACGAGGTGAACGAAGCGAAGGAAAAGGAAAGGTTAACTGATTACGATGTAAGTATCCTGTCTGGGTACCTATATGGGACCCTCTGACTTATCTAACCTTGCAAGGTCTACACGATGTCGGACATCATCCGCGGGGCAGAGCATACCGTCATTCTCTCTCAGATGTCACTCCCTGCTGAAGACCAAGAATTCGACTCGGTGTGGGAAGAGAGGTATGCCGGTCCTGCTCTTAGATTATGGGGCTGCCGAGTCTGGACGCTGCCGGAAGTCCTTCTCAGCCGCGGCGACAAGGTCACAGTCCAATTCGTGATCGGAAACCAATTGAAATCGTGGAAGGACGTTGATAAAATCCGGCTTGCCGAACTTGCATGGGAAGACGCCAATGTCTCTCGCCAGCTTGTCGAACACTTTAGGACTCTTCCTCTTTCCCGGCTTGAGTTTGTCCGGTTCGCGGTGCAGTGCATCCACAACCGAGACCTGGAGTGGTTTCTACCTGGGGATCGTAGCTATGCTCTCATGGGTTTGCTGCGGCTCAGGCCCCCTATTGATTCGACAGATAGCTCTTTCACGGCTTTTGCCAGGTGAGATACAGTACTGCCATCATTCTCGACACGTGCTAGAGGACTAACCATCATGTACCTACCTAGGCTTTCACTGACCCAAGATAGTGATCGACTGATGGAACGACTGATCTGCTTATTTCCTAGAAATCGGCAAGAACCCTGGGAAAGGATGTCGGATCAGTACAACGCAAGTCTCTGGGACATTTATCCCAGCACACAGGTTTGTGGTGTAGGCGAGAACGACACGATCATCGTGGACGGTTTTCAGGGGGCCATGATCCAATGGTCAAAGTTCCACACCCTTGCGACATTCAACCGAATGACGCTGGGCAGGACGATACTCCTGCTCATCGTTTCGTTTTTGCCTTTCATGTTTCTGCTTCTCGCCTTGGCAGAAGCGTTTGCGCAAGCCGTAGGCGTTGCGGTAGTAGTCTTCATTTTATGGCTGATAATGTCGATGCTGCTACCGCTATGCTATCCGCGTCTCTATAATGGCAAACTCCACTACGTGGAACCGTGCCTTTTTGGCGTTGAGGGCTACGTTCCACTCGAAGAGCTGGAAGAAAAGCTCTTCGGCCTCCGTCTAAACAGGTTGCAGTGGAGCACGAATGGCTCGCCCCTTTCGCGCCATCGAGTACTGCATGGCTACGAAGCTGGATGCGAGGAGCTTCGGTCTAACGATATTGTCGACCGCGGCTTTTCCTCTAGGGCCGAGCTTGGGAAGCTCATTCACACGTATCCCGTCGAGGGTATTGATCCTCTGTCCAAGTGTGACAAATGCGAATGGGGCAACCCATTAGCCTGCGACGCACATCCAACGTCCACTTCCGTGCATGCAATGGGGAATAGCCGTTTCGGTGATATGAAGGTATGGATACAACACTGTGCCGAATGGACTCTATGCTAACAATACTCCAGCTATTCACGCTTATCGACACGGTTTCCATGACAGCCACATTGTTCGAGGCGGCTGGTCCACCTGTTGCTTTACTCGTCGGCGGCTCGGAAGGAGGTATGCAGCGGGCCCTGGCATGCTCGTACGATATCACAACAGGGATAATGCATCGCGAAGCTGTACTCCGACTTCCTTCTGTAAGCCTAGACACTCTGAGCGCGATGCCGCGCGTGCGTCTTGGCTTGGCAAGTTCTTTCAAGCTACGCAACCAACACGATCCGCCTCCCCCGCTCCAAGAGTTTACTACCACTGTAGCAGTTATTGGAAACGACAAGTTTCTCGATGTTCCGTTGCTGAACTATCCGGTTCCGCCTTGAAAGGTAAAGTCAAAATCAAATCGCTGTTGGCGTTGGCGGCATAGCCAGGGGCTGGGTATATCCAAAATTGGGGTGAGAAATGCAATTATCTGTATTCTATATCTGGTATATTTTGACTTATGCGGGTTGCTGAAGATGGATACACACACGGCTTCTCAATTAGTTTGATGCTTGGTTTCTCGTAGACAATGCTGAAAGTAAAGTGCGCATCCAATAACGCATCCCTCCTTATTGTAAGATGTTCCAATGAAAACATAAGTGTATACAGGATCCCTCCCCACGTCTTCGCATACTGACGATACGTGAGTGCTCGTGCTGGTTCCAAGGCTGGAGATCATTTAACCGGATTGTACCGGCTTCTGAGTGTGTCCTAGCCGAAAGGCACGCGTAGTGGACCAAGTACCTGATACTTTACGAAATTCAGGCAAGCACCAAGCTTTGTAAAAGCCACCGCATCATGACATTCTCTTCATCTCGATGTATAGATACACGTACCAGTTCACCCTCGTTAAGTGGACAAAATCACACCGAAATCAGCATCAGCATCAGCATCAGCATCAGCATCAGCATAAGACATGATGAAGACGTGACGTTGCGGACATACCTTAGGTAAGTAATGTAATATTTCGCATTACCCCAACACACATCCATCACTCACACGGGAGCACCCATCGTGTTACCCCTGAGCCTACAATTCCGATGACGTATTTCCGGGCAAACTCCATCAAATCAAAACACAGTCTTTGCCGAACCTCTTAAGTGGGCGTTCTATAACAGGGTTAGGTGCTAGTGATTAGCGACGCAGATGCATGGACCATTTTTGCAGATTACTTGCAGAGGCAGTCAAACTGTCAGGCATGTAGTTTACGTCGCGGGAAATGCAGCGACCGGGAACTAAATGTTTGTAGGGCTGATATTATCGTTATAAAAGCTAGAGCAAAATTGGTATCTGACTATTGCATATATCCGATTGCAGGCCATCTAATCGCATTAACGGGGCAGCAAGCTCGGATTCCCGAACCATGTCCGAAGCTGGTGAGAAATGTTATCAAACTTGACTCAGCACCAACGGACATCAAATATCGCGTCGGAGCACAAGTCTTGGTTTATGCCTCGTCATTGGGATTGACCGAAAGACCTCAATTGAAATGTCCGACCCGACATTTGACTCCAAGTCCGCGTCGTTCTTGGAATGGTTCAAGAAGTGGCCCGGCGCGACTTTCCATCCCAACATCGAGATCCAAGATCTCCGTGGGAAGGGAGCCGGAAGAGGCATTGGTATGGCACCCGCACGGTCAAAATGCAAAATACAAAATGCATCTAAACGCGCTACGTCGCTAACCAATAACTTTAGTTGCTACTGCGGACATCCCTGAGGATACAGTACTTTTCACCATTCCGAGAACAGCAATCATCAGCACCGAGACCTCAGATCTCCCTAGGCGCATACCCCAAGTCTTCGAGACTACAGGCTTGGAAGATGCCGACAACGAGGCAGACGAGGATGGGAGTGAAACCAGTGGCCCTCCTGACAACTGGGCCTCGCTCATCCTCATCATGATTTACGAGTACCTCCAGGGTGATAGCTCTCGTTGGAGACCCTACTTGGACGTACTCCCTAACCAGTTTGAGACCTTGATGTGGTGGTCGGACCATGAATTGGTCGAGCTGCAGGCTAGCTCCATCGTCTCCAAGATCGGAAAAGACGAAGCCGATGGCATGTTCCGTGCTAAAGTCTTACCTGTGGTTGAGGAGCACACCCATGTCTTCTATCCCGAAGGATCCGAGAAGCTAACCGAAGATCAATTGATGACTCTCGCACATCGCATGGGTAGCACTATCATGGCGTATGCTTTCGATCTGGAAAACGACGATGAGGAGGCTGACCACGAAAATGATGATGAGTGGATAGAAGATAAAGAAGGGATCCTTATGATGGGAATGGTGCCCATGGCTGACATTCTAAACGCTGATGCCGAGTTTAATGTGAGCCCCGTCCATCAACGCCGACATATCCCCTCTCGAAACCTATAACTAACAACTGGCAGGCCCATGTAAATCATGGCGAAGACAGCTTGACTGTCACTACGTTACGGCCAATTCCAGCTGGTGCTGAGGTGCTCAATTACTATGGACCGCTTGGCAATGGCGAATTGTTAAGGCGTTATGGATATGTCACCGACCGACATGCCCGCCACGATGTTACAGAAATATCCTGGGACCTAATGTTATCGGTCTTGAAGGAGACACTCGTACTAAATGAAGAGACGTGGGGTAAAGCTGTACGTGATGAGCCCATCGACCCCTATGAATTCTTCTTTCGTCGTCACAATACTCACTGGATATAGATCAACGAACTCGATTTGGAAGAGATCGAAGATGCTTTTGTTATCGAACGAGACTCGGGCGAGCCAGATTCCCAAGGCCAAATTCACAGCGACGCAGTTTTCAAGGAGCTTCCCTCGGATCTTATAGAACAAATCCATACGTTGCTGAAGGCCATTAGGAAGATTAGCCCTGCGACAATCCCCGATAAGGCGATGCGGGACGAGATGACGCTGTTAGCCGTGCATCGTGCTCTCGAACTACGACTGGCCCAATATTCTACGGACCAGGCGCATGACCTCTACTTGTTGTCCGGGAACGAGGTTTCGGGCCGGCAGAAGAAGGCTGTGATGGTGCGATGGGGCGAGAAAGTGTTGCTGCGAGAGGCTATTGAATTTACACAAGAGAAGCTCCTGAAGGTGCAGTCGAAAGCGGGTCAGGAGAGCGAGCCGTATGCGAAAAGGCAAAGGACTCGATGAGGAAAGGAACTATAGCCCAGCCTACCTAGATAATGTGATAATGTAAGTCCATGATTTTCTTCCGATGGCACCCAACCACGTGTGCCAACCCAAGAGCCAGGTCATTGGTGAGCAAGTGGATTGATTAGGTGCCGACGAGAATGCGCCCCCAAACCGATACTCTTGACAGGTTGCGGGTTTGGTGTCCACACACCACGTTAAGCTAATGTGTTCCTTGCTGATTGACCTATCACATTGCTGACTATATCAGGTAGGGATGCACGAAGGCGCAGGGACCAGGACGGGGATAGATGGGATATGGGATTTGGGATTTGTGATAGGCAGATAGGGTAGGGATGAGATGTTAAATTTAGACCTCACGGCGACCCAACAAATGTTACATGCAAGAGATATGTCCAGATATATTCCGACCTCTTTCTCTACCTTTTCCCTTTCAAGCTCTTTTGTTGGACTTTAACATAACCCTATTGCGTCCGTCTCAACACGTAACATTTCTTAATCGTTAGTGATAGTGGCTTGGCATCCAGTCCGAACTTTGAATGTCCTGTGATCTACACAATCATATCTCACACGTGTAGCTGAACCGAGAACCGACTTGGGTTGCCATGCGACAGTAAGGGATGGGGCGGGGTTGAAGCTTCCCTATCAACCAAACACGCGTGGATGACAGATGAGGATCAAAGCGCGTTGACGGTGTGTCCCTTGATTGCTTTTTTTTTTATTTTTATTTTTTTACCGAAACTTTATAATCTGATCTTCAACTTAGGTTTTTGTACTCGGCGACACCAAACTGGAAACTGGAATGTTTACCCCGCTCGGGTAGTTGTCGACGTCTCCCGTAACGCCTCTTGTACCACGCACAGAAATCGTTTCCCGCAACATTTCGGCGCGATGGACTCTTGGGGGCCCGTTGTCATAGCTGTCTTCGCCTTTCTGGCCGTCGGAACGGTGCTGATATTGTAAGTTTGCCGACCCACCCCTATCCATCTCGTAGATCGCGAGTACGGGCTATTAACCATGGCACTGCAGGATGGCAAGATGGAGTGGTGTCCGCGCGATGTGTGGCCGACTATCCGGGTCGACCAACAAAAGGCCCCAGACCAACTTGCCCCAATCGATCCAGCAGGCGCTGACGCAGTTGGAGGGCGTGACTGAGAAGAGACCCGTCCGCAACCCACAGACTGAGTCACAGGAGGCCGAATGGTCAGAGCCTTCCTAAATCCTTGATGTCCTGTGTTGCTGACATTACATCTAGTCCCATCTGTCTCGGGTTCCTCTATCCTAGAGAAGCTCGAACATCTACTTCAGCAGCCAGCAAGAAAGGAGACCTCGACCTCGAATCCGGACTAGGTGCGCCAAAAGCAACCACAACTACCACAACTACCACGGAGATCACGACACAGGAAACGAAAGACCAGCCCATACAACCCATCGACGACGAGGCTTTGATGCTGAAACGATGCCACCATATCTTCCACGCCCGATGCCTGGCTACGTGGTTTTTGAGGAAGAAGTACAACTGTCCAGTGTGCCGCGCGCCGTATTACCAACAGGTGGAGGAAATGGAGCCGGACGAGGACTACCGAATCCCCCCACTCCTACCAGTCGTCGCCTTCTGGTAGGTCGACATACCAGCAAGCAGAGCATCAAAGAAGATGTAACATATCCAAACTTCAAACAACCAACGCACACGACGAGATGATGAACGAATAAGCTTGAACGGGGATGGAAAAACGAGACGAATGAGCAGGACATGGAAGAAGCAACCCACCTAGTTTAGACCTAGGCAGTGATGATGGCTTCTCAGTTTCCGGGCTCCCGCTAAACTTGTACTATAGTTCGCACTTCTCCTACAGGGAGAACATGATAATGTTTCCATGCGTTGAATTCCAGCTTGATACCCTTTCATTGCGGTTGTCGCAAGGATAGGTTGTAAATGTACATGCACTTACGCCATCATATGTATTACAAGAGCAGGTGCATTACCTCCTAACGAAGGATTCCACGTGACTCTAAGTCTACCCTACCAGCCTACCAGCCAGCCTACCAGGCACCCCTGCAGCCCTGCAGCCACTGAAGTACCTAGCGGGCACTGAAGGAATCACCCGCATTACCGCCCGGGTTAGTTCGTCCGCCGATCGACTTCCAGAATTTCCCCATCTCGATCGGGCTTGAATGATTTCATCGATTCCCTTCGCGTTTGTAGATGACCTCACGCAAAGTCCGATACTCATCATCGGAGCCGAGTCCACGCAGCCAGGGCACTAGGGAATAAAATCAGTGTGATATATTCCAGAGCTGCTACTACACCTGTGAAGATGAAATGTTGTTAGACTTCAGGTCGGAGCAAAACTTCCCAGCCGCATCACGTCTCTCCTTGCGGCTGGCCTCCATGACGCGCACCGTGTCATGTATTGACCTAGTGGCCTGGTTGATTCAGCATGGGTAACTAAGCCCTGGGATCTGGTAGGTACTGTTACCTACGATCGCCAGCGATGGCAGGGTACCTAAGGTGAGAGAAACTATGTATGCTTCCCAAGAGACTCGGTTGCTAGTTGCTTCTTTCAACATGTGATGATCTCATCCTTGTCTCGTTCTCCCTTTTCTTCTCATTTGTAAAGCTGGGCTTAGCCGTACTCGTTGCCACATACCTGATCGTGCATATTCGCATTTCAACCCAGATTCACGAGGCCTTCGTCTGCCCTATTACCCATTCTCTACTGTGCATGTCCATTTTCTTCCGACGTCTGATTCGCTGCCCCACGGCTGGATCTGCCCATCCTCTCGGTCTCTTTGCTCCGCCCTCGTATCATATACGCTCCCGCTCCCGAACATATCGTCATAATATCTCTGCCACAATGGTTCCTAAGAGGAACAAGTCGGGAGCACTGCTGCAGCCAGATATCCTGTCCGAGCAGACCAAGTTAGAGCGCCCTGATCTTGCTCCGAGAAGGTCAGGGCGCATTGTAAAGAGACAGAGTGAGATTGATGCTATTCCAGCCTACAAGGAAAGTCCGCGCTCCACACCGATCCGATCACGGGGAAAGAAGAAGATGCTCGGGGAAGGAGGGAGTATGGCCGGGGCCATGACCGGCCTTCGCGAGATGGAAGACCATTTCCGTGACACTGTTAAGCGACAGAAACTGGCAGTTGACGACAGCTCAGTACTGGGTACCGAAAGATTTGACGAGTCGGATGCAAATTCCCTGCCGCGACTTAACAATCTTGCCCCGAAGTCGATATCGTCGGGATTTTCGCCCAGACGCTCGCAGGTGAAGAAAAAGATAAGTTTAGTGAATGGGGACAACGATGCTGATCGAGGTAGCCAAGCCTATGAAGATGGGGAGCCGGGCGACAGGGAGGAAGGCGGTGACATGCCAATGGAGGATACCGACGCGAATTGCATGAAACAGGAGGGAGCACGACCACCTCCCGTCAACAGTGAATATCTACCTTTACCGTGGAAAGGAAGGCTGGGTTACGTATGCGACCCTAACCCTCATATTCGAGTGTATTCCACTCTACAGTATTCGATTTCTAACACGACCCAGGCTTGCCTTAATACCTACCTACGAGTTTCGAATCCTCCTGTTTTCAGTTCGAGAACTTGTCGGATATCATCTATTTTGGACCATCGTCATCCTCTTCAAGACCCATCTCAACCTGAACATTCGACCAAGAATCGGCCAGACAAGAATCAGCCGGCTGATGTTGCCCGAGGTCAGAAATATGTCGAAGCCCTCGGCCTTGCCAACGCGCGTGACATTGTGAAAATGATTCGCTGGAATGACAAATATGGTATCAAATTCATGCGGCTGAGTTCGGAAATGTTCCCTTTTGCGAGCCACGAAAAATACGGCTATAAACTTGCACCGTTTGCTTCCGAGGTGCTCGCCGAGGCTGGGAGAGTCGCGGCCGAGCTGGGTCACAGGCTTACCACTCATCCTGGACAGGTATGACTTACCTATGAAGTGGTAGAAGAACATAATACTGACATATTGAAAAAGTTTACCCAGCTAGGGACGCCACGAGCAGAGGTGGTTCGAAACTCAATTCGCGATTTAGAATATCATGATGAAATGCTTACACTTTTACGTCTCCCCGAGCAACTTAACAAGGACGCCGTCATGATTCTCCATATGGGCGGCATGTTCGGGGACAAGGCGGCCACTCTCGACCGGTTCAGAAAGAACTACGCTGGGCTCTCGCCAAGCGTCAAGGCAAGGCTGGTATTAGAGAACGACGATGTATCCTGGACGGTGCACGACTTACTCCCGATTTGTGAAGAGCTCAACATCCCGCTCGTCCTGGATTTCCACCACCACAACATCATGTTCGACAAGGACCAAATCCGCGAGGGCACCAAGGACATCATGGAGTTATATCCGCGCATCAGGGCCACGTGGAACCGGAAGGGCATCACGATGAAGATGCACTACAGCGAGCCGTGCTCCGAGGCCATCACGCCGCGGCAGCGCCGCAAGCACCGGCCGCGGGTCATGACGCTGCCGCCGTGCCCGGACGACGTGGACCTGATGATCGAGGCCAAGGACAAGGAGCAGGCCGTGTTCGACCTGATGCGCAACTTCCGGCTGCCGGGCTGGGACCGCTTCAACGACGTGGTGCCGTACGAGCGCGAGGACGAGAATAGACCGGCCCCTAAGCCGGCCAAGAAGAAGCGCCGCAAGACCAAGGCCGACGCCGAGGTCGAGGTCGAAGCCGACGCGGACGAGGAGCCGAAGTCGGCCCTGGTGGTACCCGAGGAGGAGATCGGCATGGGTGGGCCCGATAACCGCGTCTACTGGCCGCTCGGCATGGAGGAGTGGCTCCGCCCGAAGAAGAGGGAGGTCAAGAAGAAGAAAAAGCCCGACGATGAGATGGACGAGGATGACTAGCCCGACTTTGGCTGCGCTCTGTTGGATGGCTGTGAATATAAGCATGCTTCATGTCCATTCGTAGGATGATACCACAGGATAAACCCGGTACCTGCCTAGGATTCATAGAAAAATAAACGGTTTGCTTCGTTTCTTGCTGCGATTCTCCAGTTGTGGTGCTTCATAGTAGTGCACCTCTGGGTCAGTGTTGAGATATTGTATTGTTGCCAGAGCATATCATAAAGGTAGATTGATCGATTTCCGAGCTCTTTTTGGGGGAGGATGCTTGCAATCGAAACGTCGCTGAACCAAGCTTTCGTCTGCCGAGATATGGATGGTGCTCACCCAGCTTATCTCAGGCAGAGCGGTTGGTTTGATACGACCCGACAAGACCGTAGAGGGTATCTGCCGTGCTGGGCCATTATTGTGTAGGAAACCAGACGTGTTATCAGCGAAATTAGATACCTCTTGCGGCACTATTAATAGCATCCTGACGCGACATGCGTCGGGTCTGTCCGACCGTTACATCAATGATGTAGGTCTGAGACCCTTAGATGACCTTCCTCCTGATGCAACGATCAGATAGTACGCGACGACATCGGAACCACGTCCGAGGAGACCGGTATGCGGCGTTAGAGGGTGTCAATGGGTTCAGGTCTAGCGGACTACCGCGTCCATTGGGCTGTTCGATTATGCGACGCAGGAATGGCTGGCTCCGATGTGGCTCCGTGTGTGTAGTCGGTGAGTACATACGGCACGACCTCAGGTAAGGCGCGTAGCAAGCAGGATGGTGACGCCGAGCCGTCCACCTTATGGTGACGGCGACCCTCCGTTAACCTACCCTGCCCACCTGGCGGTGTGATCTATAATTTTACCAGTCGTGGTGAGTGTCGTAACGGTACTACTACCGGTATATTGCGGGCGTTGATTGGAGCGGCGCGTACGCCCGAATTCTATCACACAGATGGAGTCTGGCAAGGCAGATCCAGGGGGCGGTGGAAAATGATAAGCCTCACTTTAGGGGTCCGGTGAGGGTACTAGTTAACTGTGGTGTGAAACGTACCCGGGTATGTAGGTAGGTGGTTAGTGAGATAGGGGTATCTCAACAGACTTGGTCCTTGGATAGTATTTTAGCAATGTAATGGCACTATGACACCAAGCTGCTGCCTATAGGTATCCAACGTGAGGTAATCCGGTAGCTACAGTGTGTGATGCCTGTATCGTCTATCGCGGGTTGCTCATATCAAGATCATTCCCATCACGATCTATACACAACATTATACACAACATGCTTCTATCCCAACGGACATTCGGCAACAAACCCGCTAGCGCTAATAGTAATTAAGCAATCGAGATGGTGTCACGGTCGACCAAATGGAGGGTAATATGCTGTCCGAGTTAATATCAGCAGTGAGCCAGTCTACTGTCGTCGTCGGTCGCACCGCCGAGCTGCCGCGCTACAGAACGCTACCGAACGGGCTACCCCTGAACCAGTTCTCGAGCGGTTAACCTCTACCTCGTAGCAACCTACCTATTCCATACCTTACCTATCACTATTACTTGATTTGGTAAAAGCGGTTGCTTGATGCGCCGTCTAGATAGATATGCACCGAGAACGGGAATTGGACGGCTTCATATAACGATTCGTTCGAGCCTCATATATTTCCCCGATAAGCATGTGCTTGCGGCTACAGCTCTTACTCGTCCGTCCGCCAGCGGCAGCAAACAAGATCGATCGCCACCGTCGTTGCGATCGCCCTGTTTCTTCCGTTCCTATTGTGTTACATGTGTATGCATGGGAATCTTACGACAGGACGACGTTTCAGAGGCATGAGGAGCGATTGCGCTAATTAGTTGCGATGCGAACACCTCTTTGGGCCTCGACTATTTTTTTTTTAAAAAAGGTGGGAGAGGTTCCGGGGCGAGTAGAGCGGCACGGCGAGAAATTTTCTGATTAGACGATAGGAGATGGTGAGAGGGCGAGGAACGTGGTAGGTTCCATACAACCGATTCAATGGGAAGGGTCTCTGTCGTACATAAAGGAGGCTGGCTGGGGCTGGCAGTTGAATGGCGGTAAGCAGATATCGGACTCGAGGTACGTCGACCAAGGTATGTAGCGGAATAATATCGTTCGAAAATGATACACATCTGAAGGGGATTTGCTTTGCGAATATAATTTCTAATCGTGTTTGTTTATACCCCAGAGTCGGGGGAAGATGGACCCGATTAACGAAGCGAGCAAAGGAGGACCGATGGGGACCCTCATGGCCGACAGTACGTATCCACTCAAGTATACGTCAAGTATAGGTCAACAGGCGAGAGCTGTAAATGGCCGTCGAAGGGTTCGTTGTCAACTGTGCTTGCAGCCAAACCAAAACAAAGCTGTAAAGGCATCATGAGGTCACTTGGGGACGACAGAAAGGTAGATGATGTCAGGTATCCCGCTTCGTGATTCGGGAAGGATCCGTGGATCTGAACTGAGCTAGACCCCCTAAGATGACCGGGGGGGATTAAGGGATGCGAAATATACCGGGTGACTAAGTGAAAGGGGTACACGACAAGACAATCAGGGTACATTTGCAGTGGAGAAGATTATATAACAAAGTAGGGTAGAGATATATGAAGATTAATGTACATGAAAGTCTAGAATGGGGAACAATAAGAAAAAAATCAGTTTGAGATGGTGGGGTGATCATTTCCATGTCCAGTCACGTCGCAGTAGAGGCTCGTGCTTGCCTTGGTAGAATGGTAGAAAGTAGAAAGTAGAATGTACGCGATACAGGCTGATGACTCCACTAATGGCAAAGTGATTCCCCACTTTTACTTTCTTCAGTACATCAGGTACTTACAGGGCAGCAGGGCTGCTACTACATTTTGTTACCACGCCTCTCTGATACTAATAACACTAATAACACCAGAGAGTTGGGCCCCGTCTTTCTTCACCAGAGCAACCCGACACTCCGCCGTCTCGACTTGAATTCAAACAGAACTAAGAGCTCCTAACCAGCCTAGAACTAACCTGGGATCATTCTTCTAACTTCCTCCTTCAATCGGTACAATTTCTATTTCGTTTCCTGTCTCCGGTCTTCTTCCTCCATCACGAGGCCTACACCACCAAGTGAGCAAGTGAGCAAGTGAGACAGACGAGACACACGACATAGCCGATAACACCACCATCACTCATCAACTTCCAATACTATTTCGTATACAAGGAATCAAAGTCCCCTAGGGATAATACGCACCCGCGCAACAAACACAGGATTGCATATACATACTATCATCCATAAATCCATCCATAAATCTACTTTCCCATCCAGCCCGCAATCCCTAGACCCAGCCCAGACCCGGCCCGGTAACGCATAACGCAATTCAGCCATCGTCTAGATCAGCATCCCCAATCACAAACACACCCAGTAGAGGACAAAAAGCCCACCTTTTCCGCTGCAGGGTCCCAATCCTTTCCCCGCGCTCGTCCGTCAATTTCCAACGTTGACACTCCACAAATTTGCCAACCTACCAACCTACCAAGGCTACGGCAGGATACACTATTGCCCACTTTCTATCAACTATACCCCCTACTACTTCTAACTCCTACCTCGGATTCCTGGCTGTCAAAATAGTCTCGCTTTCCTATCATCGGCCATTCTAACTTTTTCGACTTCAACACAAGACACGTAATCTTGACCTCGAAAGGTTCTAAGATGGCGACCATGATGAGCCCCAAGACGACGCATTTTCATTCACCGGAGGTTAAGCGCCCTCGCGGTACGTCATACCTTGCCATATGCTGCAACTCATACATTGTTTTCGCACTTTAGATCGACGCCCATAGTACTAATTGATATATTGGGACCAGGTATTTTAAAGAACTCTTTCACGAAGTCGCCTCCTCCCCAGTCTCCTATTAAGGAAATGGATTTGTCCGAGAAGGAGCTCACCATCATCAACACGCAAACAAATGCCGGACACCGTCGCTCTTCGAGCGCTGCAAGCCGTCCGCCGGGTTCCCGCCGCCAGTCGTCTCGCGCTCCTTCGTACGTCGATGAGCAGGACCTCGACATGGGTCAGCGCCTAAAGTGGGACGAAGCAAATCTCTACCTCACCGAGCAGGAACGCACTTCCACCATGAAGATCACCGAGCCCAAGACGCCCTATGCTAGACATTACGAACCCTCGGAGGATGAGGACGACGACATGCTCGATGGGGAGAACTCGCGAAAGGAGGAAATACCGGGCCTGTTTCTTGGAGAGCCCGAGGAGGCAATTCCCGAAGACGAATTTGGATCCGAGCGCAAGCAGAGCAAGGTCCACGTTAACGATGACGATGCCACCCCGCTACATGACGCCGAGAACGAGTATCTCGGCTTGACCCCCGAGGAGCGCGAGAAGCACCGCAAGTTTGAGGAGTTGCGGAAGAAGCATTACGAGATGAAGGACGTGGCCAAGTTCCTCGGTCATCCGGAGGAGCTCGACGAACTCGAGGAGGATGACGAA
Organism: Hypoxylon cercidicola; assembly: GCA_022578845.1. NCBI lineage: Eukaryota > Fungi > Ascomycota > Sordariomycetes > Xylariales > Hypoxylaceae > Hypoxylon > Hypoxylon cercidicola. The sequence goes on from MU399511.1 coordinate 613,810, forward strand.
GCAGTTCCCCCGATGCCTACCATCAACGGTGCTAAGGTCGGAGCCGGCGATTAAAGAAATGATGCGACTAGGCAACCCTCCATTCAGACTCAGGGACGCAATCACGTCTTAGCCGAGGTAGCAGAGGGTGGGTGGGTTAGCGAATAGGGATGATTATATTAGCGCAATGATGATATATGCATGCTGGATGGAGTTTACGGGACGGGTGGAACATTTCTCAATTCGTCTTATTGCCACGGGCGCATTAGACCAGAGTGGTGTTCGTGGACATACCAAATGCGGTGATTGGCTTGGGAAGAGACAAGCTATCGGTCAATCGCGGCTGTAGTTATAGATGATTTTACGAGTGAGGATTCAGTCCTCTCAATAGCAATGAAGTAACGTTCTTTTATGATCCGTCCCAATAACGCCGATGAAGGGGATAGCTGGCATGTGAGCGAATGTCATATGAATATTGCGATACCACCTAGTTCCATCATCCAGCACCGACAGACGATATTTGTAAGCAGGGAAGCATCGCCTCTAAGGCAAGGTAAACGACTCGGCCTCGTGGTCCGTAGATAATATTGCACCATGAAACCTGATTTCTAACAACCTTACAACATTCCCTTCCTAGCAAGCTCGACTTTCCTCGCTGCCTCTCCGGACTTGAACCCGCCCTTGGAAACACATAAGCGGTGACCCTCGCCCATCTCGAACTTGTCCTCATTGGCGGGCCAGGGACACGGGCAGTGGTGGGGGAAGTGGACGCAAGCTGGACGTTTTGTATATCTCAGTACTTCTGACAATATTATCAATCGTGGGGTTCTCTCTAGGCCTACCTAACGTATCGGGACATAGATAATTCTCGCAGTGCATGCCGTTGAAGTTGCCCCGGTAGATGGAAGAGTCGCTGGGCACGTTTTGGGGCTGCCGCTGTTGCTGCTGCTGCTGCTGTCCGCCAAACATCTGATCGAAGAAGCCGAATTGCGCGTTGGCGACAGAAGAGAGGAGGGCGAGCAGGAGGATGTGGAGGGGGTTGAGGAGATGCATTGTTTCGGTTTATTTTCGAGCTTTTGCAATCTATCAAAGAAGTAACATAGAACGAATATCTCGATTCTTCTCACAATGTCGTCAAGTTGTTCAGTTGAAATGGCATTGCTGGCAACATTTCAATTCCTTATCGTTATCGGGCTATGCTAGTCTCCAGCCACCTCGTTTTAATGCATATTCCCCAATCTTAGCGTGCAATGACTAAGCCGAAATTTTGAAGCTGCATTGTCACAATCGACCTCAACCCGAAAAAAAAGGCATTCTTCTTGACAATCTCGACGGCCAGCTCGACGACAAGCCACGGCCATGAGGATCGCCCAATTGCAGCGGCCCATAGTGGCTGCTGCTTCTTGCATATCGAGAACGACATCCACAACCACGATACGACAGTTGCGAGAGGCATTGGGACAGCTGAGGATAGGAGCTAGCAACGCGGCAGTAGAGGGTCGGAGACATGCCTCGGTCAAGTCGCAAGGAGCGTACAGGTTGCGAGACTCGAGCACCATCCCGAAGAAGCTGGGAGCCAAGAAGAGCGGTGGTACGTTTGCATTCATTCCACGACCCGACGCCGGACTCCTACTAGTTACGACGGGAGAGAGAGGACGGGAATATTAACGACCCATTACAGACTCGTACGTGATCACCGGCAACATAATCTACAAGCAGCGGGGAACCAAGTGGTTCGCGGGCGAGAACTGCGGCATGGGCCGGGACCACACCATCTTCGCGCTGGCGTCCGGCTACGTCAAGTACTACCGCGACCCGGCGAAGCACCCGAAGCGGCAGTACATCGGCGTGGTCTTCGACAAGGCCGACGCGCTGCCGTACCCGCCGCACGCCATGCGCAAGCGGCGCCTCAACATGACGGCGTCGGCGATCCCGCCGCCGCGGCCCGAGCCCGCGCTGTCGGCCTCGGGCATCCCGACGCAGGTGGTGCGCGCGGGCGCCGGCCGCCATCCGCACCCGCGCGACGAGCGCGTCCTGCGCCTCCGCCGCGACGGCACCTACGCCTACGCCGAGGAGAGCTGGCGCCTCGGCACCCTCGTCCGCACCGAGAAGCGCAAGATGGGCTCCCGCCGCGTCGCCATGCGCCACCGCCGCCGCAAGGCCCGCGCCATCGGCCTCGAGATGCGCGCCGAGCGCGAGGACCAGCTCGCCCGCCGCAAGGAGGCCCTCGACCGGAGCCGCGCCGCCCAGAGGCGCAAGTGGAGGGAGTATAGGGAGCGCAGGGCCGCCGAGGCGAACGCGGGGGGGCCGGGGGGCGAGGTGCCCTCGCCGAAGACGAGTCCGCCGACGGCTGAGGCGTAGGAGAGAGGCTGAGAAGATCGTCGCTTGGTGCGTTATGGAAGTGTTAAATATTACGCCGGTACCCGGCCCTCGCAGACTCTAGACCTGGCAGCCCAGTTGAGTTAACCGGCTGTGGCTTCGAAGCTTTGTCATCTTCACTCCTCCAGCTTCCAAGTGTATTGTACTGCGCATGTAGCATCGGCACGAGGAATTGGAATCGCCGGGTCTGTATCTAGAACTTGTATAAAAGATTAAATTACTTCAGGGCGGTTCAAGAGATATATTTAAGCAGAACTGAAGTTATACGCTATGATGAATCTAAGACCGCTTTTGGAACTACTAATGCCTATGACTCAACTCGTTACTGCTGCTATTGTCGTTCTTCTTGTTGTCGCTGTTCTTGTTGTTGTTCTTCTTGTTGTCGTTCTTCTTGTTGTCGTTCTTCTTGTTGTCGTTCTTCTTGTTGTCGCTGTTCTTGTTGCCGTTGCTGTTGCAGATGGAGTAACTCGATACTGTTGCGTTTCGGTCGTTCTTCTCCATCCCCATCCCCTGGCTTCTCGAAGCAGCCAAACTCACGAATCGAAACCTTGTTAATAAATAACTGATCAATCTCCTCAAGCGTGCGCCCCTTGCACTCGGGGACGTAAAAATAGGCGAAGACCGTAGCTGCGATAGCGCCGCTGCCAAATACGAAGCCCATCTTCGTCTTTATGTACGGGGTCATGAACGTCGTTGCAAGCCTAAAGAGTAAATGTTAGAAATTGTTGGGCACTTTGATGCTTCTGAAGGCTCATGCTGACCCCACGCATAACCCTAGCCCGGCGGCGGTTCGGTTCGTCATATCGCGAAGACGACTTGTTGGAATCTCTGAAGTCAGGATGTGGACGACTGGGCTCCAACCCGAACTTAGACCAGCACCAAAGATAGTGAACGTGGCAAGGATGCCTTGCTGGAGTCCCGGCGTCGTTTCCGGAACATCCAGGAAGCCCATGGCTAAAAGCATGACTATTTGGATCGCACCACCGCAGAGTAGCATTGGCCTAGGTATATCAGTTACTAAGGGGGACGTATTGTGCGATTCGGATTTCACATACCGTCTTCCCCATCTGTCTATGAGGCACATGGATGATACCACTCCCATAACTTCGACGAGCTGGTTGATTATTGTCATATGGAAGGGATTGATACCCCTGAACTTGAGGGACTTGACATATATCGTTCCGTATCTGCTAGCAAATGTGTTGCCGGTGAGCTGCAGGAGAATGTTCACGCAGCAGGTAATCCACGTTCTTCTCCAGTTGGTTCCCTTCTAAAGATCCCGATAGCTGCTTTCGGCCTCTTGTACTAGCATCAACTTAGCAGTATTAAGTTCGCTTCGTACCTCTTCTTTGGTGAAACATCCGGCTCGGAGTTTTATTAAGGCTATCATGGCGTCTTCCTCGCGCCCCTTCATCAGTAGCTACCTGGGAGACTAGAAAGTGCCTCAAGTCAGTCCAAGATAGCATTGATGGTTTCAGTGAAGAGAAAGAACTTCGTACTTCGGGCATCATGTATACACCTGTTGCAATAACCAGGGGAACCAAGCAGAATAGGCCAAAGGGGATTTGCCACTGCTTGTTACCCTCAAGATTGGATGTTCCAAGGCAAATTAGGCTCATGATAAGACCACCGAACTAGTTACGGTAAGTATTGTAGGCGCTGCCGGTTTGAGTCGTGGAGACTCACATAATGCATGAATGAAAAAGACTCGACAACTAGACCTCGAACTTGTTTAGGGGCAATTTCGGACTGGAAAACGGGTACGACAGCTAATTCCAACCCTGCGTAGTAATCTTCAGACATGTTAGATTAATAGGACAAGTGAGGGATGTGGCCGAACGCACAGTTAAGAATTCGTCCAGCTAGAATCTGACCTCGACTGCAACTCGTAACAGTAACGATGGCAGTGATTATGCCGCAAACGCTGATGCTAAACATAAGGTGTCGCCGTCCCCATCGTGAACTGGCCCAGCTACCAAACTGGAGACCTGTATATATCTGTGTTAGACCACTCTCTCGCCTATGATTGCTCGAAGCCGATAATTGCACGAAAAGAGACCCACCGAAAAAGAAGCCGAGAAATGGAAGGCCGTTCAGAAGAGCAAGGAAATCATCGCCGAGGACCCATGCATTCTCCTCCGCGTTGTATTCCCCGAATTGACGTTCGAAGGAGTCCATGGCCTGGGTAGTCGTAAAGGCCGTCAGGTCAAATCCGAAGTTGAACTGCGAGACGGAAAGCAAGGCGATCGAGAAGAACAGCGTTTTGTTGAAGAACCGTGTATATTGGCGGGTCAGCCCCTTGAGGCCGGCCATCTTGGCGGAACTTCTTGAATGACGACTTGGAAGTAGGAAAATCGGATAAAGATGGTATGATGGCGCGGTCGTAGATTTGCAACTATGGTCCTACCGTAAGACTGGAGATAGAAAAGAATGTGTATTGGTGATGGGTTGGATTGAGTTAACTACATGTATACAGTAATGTTGGTAGGTGATGTAAAGACTCGCTTGCACCGGACATCGGAGATAGACCTTACGAATGGGTTAAGGTCTGACTTCCCTTATTCTTGCAACTGACTTCGCTCATTCATGATCAGAAAGGAAGGCGTCTGGCTCCCATGCCACCTGGTGTAACTTACACGTCTGTAATGGACCCGTAGGTTCATGCTAGCCCTTGGTAGGGAGGGCTGCTCACCCCCTGACGCTGTTTAGGGGTATACCCGTCAAGGAGAGGAGCCCTAACGAGTTTTTCAGTTACTCTTCGCCCAACCTCAGCATCCAGATACAATCGAACCGAGAACAGCATCCCTACTGATTTTCTTATTTTTATACGCTATACATGTATGTTCCTGTACATGTGCTCTACATGTGCAACAATTGATATGCAGTAAAAAGAGGATTTGCCGTGTTAGCCGCATACGACCCCTTGGCAATGTCAGCTGAGGATCCTCATCTTACGGCCCCCAAAGCTGCCTACCCCATGTCTCGTGTGCCGTACTGTCGGCCAATTACACGATGCGCTTCCTTTTTTCTTGCTTCTGGGGAAATCTCGATGGGGCTGATGGCGAAGAGCCGCAGCTAGGCAGCTGACGTGAAAGAGTCATACTAATATGTAATGGTTGAACTGCCTGGTGAGACTCGAGATCTCTCCTCTCAAGGTACAAACCTAGGTATACAGTAGGTTATTTCAATGCTCAACTTAAAGAATCCCTTGGCAAATGAGCAATTTGATGCCATCGCTACTACACGCGACCAAGCCGTCCGCTTTTTGCGCCGTCGCATAGTGGACCTAGAGAGACGACAGTGATTGAAATTGCTCAAGTTAATATGACAGCAGTTGTTCGCGAGGACTCGGGCGGCCGAGGACTTGAGGCCGAGATGGAGCTGCGAGACGCGACTAACAGAGCTAGCGAACACCAAACTACTGGTAATGATCGTTCAGCAGCACAAAGCGACGTTTCCGACTATGAAAACTCTTCCGATAATGAGAAATTAGTTCTGACCACCTTCTCACATATGGAATCCGAACCGGGCTTCGCGCACGTTGACGGCGAGATTCATGGACATGGCTACAATGACACGACGGTAGATATCGTTGCCGTGCCTTGTGTTGGCGCGTCTCCTGTCGACACTTGGGCTAGATATCAGCTTAGCGATGGCTACTTCAGCTACCCTTCCCAGAACGAGCTTCAGCGGTACTCTACGGTCAAGAAATTGCCAGGCAGCAGCGTCCTATCACCCACCATCAGCCGCAATCTGCCTAAGGCTAATCACCTGTGGATCCGACAAGGAATTCGGAAAGAAGTTAGCACGGCGCGGGTGATGTTGTACAGGCATCGTGAATTAGCAGAGGGTATGACGCTAGACCAAGCAGCGGATGACCTCCTGGACCAAGTCAGAAAGATGCGCGAGAGCCGGACGGAAAAGTCGCGTCCCATCTTCTTCATTTGCCACAGCATTGGTGGACTCGTTGCCAAGCTAGCGTTAGTTAAAGCGAGCCAGAAGAAGGAGTTGAGACCTCTCATATTTGACTGTCATGGCATCGCCTTCTTCGGTAAGGCAGCTTCAATCCTCGCCCTGGCTATACTGACATAGTCCAGCTACACCACATCGCGGCTCTAGCTATATGTCGATGCCTCATCTACGTGAGAGTATTCAGGAACTTCTGTACTTGCAAAAGCCGCTACCTAGATCCATCGCTCGCGAGCTGCGGCTAGGCAACAAGCCGCTGCTCCGGATGCATGACCAGTTCATGGATATTGCCAGTGAACTACATATCTGGACCTTCTACGAAACCGTCGATTCGCAATTGTCCGGCCTTGGAGGATCCGACTTTGACGAAGTTCATTTCAGCGCTCCGTTGACCTCAATCAAGTCAGGGCTCGTCGGAAGTCGTGGCGAGCAAGCGCTGTCCCTCGAGAGCGACCATGCCCACTGCGCCTCGTTTGGACCTAATAACATCCGCACGATGCACTCCTTCCTCGCCGACTTGGGGGCTGCCGTTCGCAAGGCCGAAGAGCTGAGTGCAAAGTTTGTACACACGCCGCTGAGGCTGAATGAGAATGTCAAGCTCGAGCTCATAGGGTTCTACGAAGATCCTGATCGAAGCGAGACGAGTCGGGAAATAAGGCTCTATATCTCGAAGCACAAGCTAGACGAATTCCTCGATAAAGGGCCCGAGACCTGCCTGCGTGAGCGACTGAACACCGTGGCAGCCAAGCGGCGGCGAGCATCCAAGCGACGGCCTCTGTCGAACCCCTCGCCGCTAGCAGGCGCCCTTGGGATCGTGCGGGAGTTTGGCCAGGGAATCATAGACTCGGTTCGGCCAAGCAGTTCTGCAGAGAATGCTAACAGCGAAACTAGAACTGACCATTCACCGGAGATAGTCGTGACGAGTCATACCTCACGACCATCAATGTCCGGCGCAGCAACGGAACCTATGCCTGTAGTCACACCGACACGAAGCCGCGGCCTGACCGTCCCAGCTCCACCGGCGCCGGGCTTCCGCCGTCCGTCAAGTGAGACAACTAGGACTACCAATTCTGAGCCTGATATGACCGAAGTCTCTCTAAAAACTCCTGAACTTGCCCAGGAGCCAGAGTCGTCTGGGACCCACGATTCTAGCCAACCTACGAGCGATAATGTGTATACGTCAGAGAGAAGAAGCCGCGTGAGCCGTGCTTCTGCGCTGCAAGACTTGACGGCCGGCTTCTCTCGGCCGGATCCCTCTAAAAGAAAATTCATGTGGATTCATTTACCCTTTAATAATCCCCATTGGGTAAAGGTATATGCTGCGTTGGTCTATTTTACTAGCCTTCTAATGTTTCTAACTCGAGTTCAGGAAATCTTTGACAAACTTTCCGAGACGCAGAATCGCAATTACTCCAAACTCCTGAGCAATGAAAACTGGGTCAACAGACATGTTCAGGGGCGCCATTCGAACCTCCATGCTTCCTTTGTGAAGCCTGGGTGCGCATTTATTGCCTCGGAAATCGGTAAGACTGACATCCAGTAACTTCAAATGGAACGAAGAGTGGACATCCAGATACCTGATGGGTAGCTAACACGAGAAAGCCTCTCCTCGTCCATCTTCCCCAGTTACGACTGGGAGAAGCCCTAGCCCCGGAATAACTCCGACGCACCTGTATTTATACCTGCCATATCTGCATTTTGATACTTACCTCAACATTGTGCGCCGCCGAAACATTATTAAGAAGAGGATGGATCACGGCAGAGCAAGACCTGTTCCGAAGGATGTTGCTGAGCTGGAGTCACTTGATTCCAGAGTGATATGGGAATATATCGGACACGATCCTCCTCTAAACACACGAAGAACCCTAGACCAATATGGGTATCCTGCTCTTAGGGACACATATTCCCGGGATGACGACCAGATGCTATATAAACTCACAAAGGAGAGGATCGCGATGCCATTCAAGCGTAAGCGGGATATGTTTAATGCGATCGACGGCATGGAACGGTCCAGCGCTTTCTCACCGAGTAGCCGCTTAATGCCACCTTCGGGCGCATTTAAAAGTCCCGATGTGGCGGCCCATAGAGATGAGAGCGACGCTGATCTTGAAAGCGACATCCTCGATGGGAACGTTCTTATGGTGGACCAAATGTGGCTATGGACAGTTGATACGTGTAAGTCATCTCCGGAACATAAACAGCGTGAAGACTTAATACCGTTTTCTAATGGACTCTTGCACAAGCAGCCGTGACGACTTTCTTCCCGAAGCGCGAGTCTCATCCGACGGAAGGGCCCCTGTTTCAGCAAGCAGATTTGAGAAATAGCGTCTACAATGAGTTGAACGGAGACCTTAGCGGTCACTGCGAAAACGCGTTGGACCTTGCGGCTTTCATTACTCTCCATGCGGTCACTGTCTTGCTGGATCGAACCTCTCATCCAGATCTGGAAGTCTTCCGCATTTTTGAAGAAGCAATTGGGATCCTTGTGCGTTTGCTTCCAGTTTCGAGGATTCCATGACGTTCACTGACCATTCATAGACCGAAAGAATGACTTCGTCGCTCAAGCGATTCCGGATGCAGACGTTTCGGGATAAGATCCACGATGATTCCGATTCGGACGAGCCCGAGGATAACAGAACCGAAAGCATCAAGCAGCGACATCGGCGAGAGCTAGAACAGGCGGAGCGTGAGAACCGGGAAAATACATCCGCCCTGCTTGAGCTCCGGGATATGGACGACGAGCTGAACACGATGAGGAATCTGTTCTCGGAGCAAGAAAATACGATCAAGATGATGAAGGAGAACTATGAGAAACCGGAACTCCGGGATCATACAGAAAACGGCCGAGAGTTCCTGGCCGAGGCTTTGAGGCGGTTACAGGAGTACCAGAAGCAGGTCCACGATATGCTTGAACGCGTGGACGGTACCAAGAAAGACGTAGCTCTCCCTTATCCGATCTTACAGTTTCCTTATAGAGCGATATCACTAACGCATTTACATAGTACGAGAAGCTGCAGGAGATGGTGCAGCGTCAGGCTCAAGTAGACGAGGTGCGGTGGTCACGGCTGCAAACCGAGCTAGCTAGCTCACAGAACCTGTCGGTCATGATCTTCACGACGTTCACCGTCCTATTCTTACCCCTAAGCTTCTTCACGAGTCTGTTCGGTATGAACACGAAAGAATGGGGAGGCGAAGACGACAACTTTGTCAGTCTCGGCGTCATTGGTGCCATCTCACGTATGATCCCCCCTCTTTTCATCAATTTAGAGCGATACTGAGTGAAAAGTAACTAACGCGTAATATCAGTCCCCTCATCAGCCCTCCTCATCGGCGCGACGCTCATCGCGGCCTTCAGCGGGCGCGTGCAGAGCGTGTTCAAAGCGTGCTTCAAGCTCGCGCACTCCAGCGTCGAGCACACGGCGTCGGGGCTCGCGAGGCTGCAGCCGGAAGCGACGCGGCAGGCGAAGCAGCGGCGCGAGCAGCAGCGGGAGCAGCGCGAACAGCGCGCCGAGCGCCGGCGCGAGCGCGGGTACGACTTCTGGGAGACGGTCCGGGCCGAGCGGCGGAGCGAGTACGTGATCCCCGACATGAACCGCAAGACGGCGACGCGGAGACGGCTGGCGGGGAGGGGAACTTGGAGGAGGATCATGAGGGATGGGTAGGTAGTGGTTGTTTGATATTTCGATAGCAGATGATACCCAAAGTGTTATACATGTTTTGCCCGACTTTCAGCTTTCAGGAGGGATGTTGTGTCGGCGCTGCGCTCGCTGAGATTATGTGCTCCTAGCCAGGTCAGCCCTTGTAGCCTATGGCTAGACTCTTCGTTACACGTATCGCCCCCTCGACGGCGGGCGCTGGCTCTTCGACTTCACGCACCCGACGCTGTTGGTTGGCTACACGTTGATAACGGGGATCCTAATTGGCGCCCTGCTAGTTTTCACCACGCCGTGGACATATTATCACCATATTGTGGTCGCGCCGAGCTCTTCGGACAGAGAAGAAGAGCTGGATGGCTAACTTGTAATGTTAGTACCAACACAGCAATAAGAAGGCACCGCACTCTTAGAGGGAGACGGGTGCAGATATACACGAGATCTATAGCCTAGAATACGATGTATGATTATCCAAGTTCCCAGGATCAAAGTATAGTTGTTTTGGTGCATTTTCGGTAGTTCTAAAGCGAGTGTCTTAGTGAGCTTTGCTATTGCCAAGATGTCAGTACGCTAGTTCTAACTTCTCTGCAGAATAGTGCCGGAGAATCAAATCTCCCCGACTAGAAGTTGTGTTCTTCAAAGTGTCATGACGTGTGATTCCCGTTAACAAATGTAATAAATGTGATAAAAATCCTCCGACCAATAAAGCAGGAAATTCAACCCCCAGGTCTGGTGGCAGACGTCCCATTAGCGCCTCAAACCCTCGAGCCACCAAAACAGTCTGTACCAATCCCCCCCCCCCCCAGTATTATTCAGCTCTGGCTCCCTCGCCCCCCGTCGCCCCCTTATCGAAATGCGCAACGACCTCGAGCTCCCGGCCGTCGGGCGCCCGGACCTTGCTGCCGACGGGCGGCAGGTCCGGCAGCCGCGGGCGGGGCAGCGGCTCGCCGGGCGGCAGCGAGCGCCCGGGCTCGCCGAAGCGGTCCGACGGCTTGAGCCCGATGTTCGCGAGCCACGGAGATGAGGTCTGCCGGGTGGCGTTTAGACTATGACGGTGGACGTAGACACTATGTCAGAGTTACTTAGGTTGGTTCAGACGGGGGGGACCGGGCAAGGACTGCGGTGCCCATGTATGCGCAAAGCCCTTTCGCACCTTAGTTTCAACGCAATAGAATTGTTGTTTTCGTACCCCATCACAGTCTTTGAGTGGATGCTGATTGATTGATTTCACCGTGCAATCGTACACCACATCAACTGTACACGTCGCGTCGATCGTAAGGTGCTGTCAATAATCCAAACTACCTAAGCAACGTGCTTCAGCTTCCATGACCGGGAATCAAGGCGAAGGCCCCGAACGGAAGCCTTCTCCACGATGCTAGTCCGCGAAGATGATATGTATATCATTCGTCTTTCTCTGTGGGGATACCTGGTATTCTGAGTAGCTGAAGACACAGTTCGAATGCAAGCCACCGCTGCTCTTGATTTCCAGGTAGCCAGCGCCACGACACCGCACATCATCACGGGTCCTCGGCGGTCAAGGCGCCACTACCCTTTTCGATGGACTCATAAAAGCTGAAGGGAAACATGACTAACGCATTTCATTCGAACGCGCAGTTGATTTGAATGAAGTCCAGTCATTGAAAAGGGGATAAATATGAGTACAGATGGATAGAGGACAACATGTAGGTAGGTAGCTTGTCACACAGCGTTATGTGTCATGCAAGTTACACCTCATGTCTCTTTTCCATTGGGTTCGATGGTCAAGTGGTAGGTCGTTGATTTCTCCTGTATGTTCTCGTGGGCTGTGGCTGGCAGGTTCACTTTAAAGGAAGTCTTGCTTGATAGATGGAAGCATCCTGGAGGTTGAAGTTTTCGCCAACCCCGCCCCTGTAATTACAAGGCAAATACGGTGCTAACTAAAGTATATTTTAATAAGGATACTGTGCTATGGGATGTGGCGGCCGCTGTCGTATCCGCTACTAACCGCTGCGTATTAATGTCATCGTTTGGTAACTCAACTTAATGAGGAGACAATCCTCCATCATCCAGTAGGTGTTACGCATACGTCATCTCGAACAGCCGCGTCCTTCGCATCTCACCTCACCTTTCAAGCAGCAGCAGCAGCAGAAGAAGAAGAACATGCCCGCATCAGTCGACACGGCGGAGCTACCGGCGCGCACGACAGGCGCGGCGGCCACGCTCGCCGCGGCCCACACCGCGGAGCACCCGCTGAAATTGTACGGCGGCTGGTTCTGCCCCTTCGTGCAGCGCAGCTGGATTGTGATGCACGAGCGCCGCATCCCGCACCAGTACGTCGAGATCAACCCGTACAACAAGGACGCGGACTTCCTCGCCCTGAACCCGCGCGGGCTGGTTCCGACGTTAGCTGTGCCGGTCGGCGATGGTGGTAAGACGCAGAGGCCGTTGTACGAGAGTCTGGTGATCTGCGAGTATCTAAATGAAACATACGATGACGAGAAGGAAAACGGACCGTCCCTATTACCGGGGGACCCGTACGAGCGCGCTAGGTGCCGCCTCTGGATCGATCATATCGGCAATAAGATCGTGCCGGGGTTCTATCGGTTCATCCAGCACACGCCGGGGAAGGACTACAGCATCGAGCAGGCGCGGGAGAACTTCCACGGGCATATCAAGACGCTCGTGAAAGAAATGTTAGAAAGCGAGCAAAGCGGACCGTGGTTCTTGGGCGAGCAATTCAGCCTTGTGGACGTTATCCTGGCCCCCTGGGCTAAGCGCCTGTTCCTGATTGACTACTACAAGCCGGGCGGCCTTGGCTTCCCGGCCGAGGGCCAGGCCGGCGACGACGAAAAGGTCTGGGCCAGGTGGAGGATGTGGTTCGACGCGATTGTAAACCGCCAGAGCGTCAAGGACACTTGGAGCGACGACGATCAGTATATCAAGGCGTACAGGAGGTACGCCGAGGACACGACGCAGTCTGAGGTGGCGCAGGCGACCAGGAAAGGAGAGAAGCTTCCGTAGGTTGACGAGGCTCTCAAGGTTTCATTCTTTTTCTTCCTTCTTGGCAGCATGTGATGCGCGAGGCTGTATCGAGTGAGCGAGTGCTACATATGAAGAATGCGACATGATTGGAACCGGGAGGTCGACATGCTCGGGATGGGCGGCGGCGTAGGCAATCCTTCAGAGTTAAGAAACGTGAGAAACGTCCGAAGTAGCTCCAAGGCTTGTACAAAGCCATATGTTTGTTTCAATCGTCCAGACGATGGTCTCGTAGGAATAGTCAGGGTATAGTATCAGGGTATAGTATAGTAATCACGATCTCGGTTGCTACAGTTAGGGGTCTGTAGTTGTCTCTACAGGCATCTCCTGCTTGCTCTGAGACAATCAATATACAGGTAATTAATGCCAATTAACGCCACACTTAACTTCATATCTCGGCGATATCCGCAATCCTGCCAGTTCCCAAATGTGAGCTTTCTGTTTGGTCTATCCGGAAAAGTGCAAAGAAGGATCGGTGTACCTACAGGCTGGCCCCCCGCCATCATTTGCCAAGGATTATTGCGCCCAAACGGGAGACGTTTCAAGCTGCTACCAACTTCCATGCAATCGGCTCTTCTCTTCTTCCCTCGAGAATTCGACCAATGCAGTGTCGTAGTCCGGAAACCTGCCGTTGATTTCCCGTGGCTTCTTTCATCCTCGTCACTCAAGGACTGAGTAACCTGCTGGCCTAGCTTTGATTTCGGGGGCTTCGAGCTGCTTATGCTACGCGACCTGCTCGAAGCCGTTTCGTTCAACATCGTACTATTTCATATTTTCACCGAAAGATGGTGTTGGTGAAGATTGGGATTGACTCTTTCCATAAGTTATGGACCAAGCTAGGGACCAGAGCCGAGACACCAGGTTCCCAAGGCTGTGCCTACGGTTCGTCCTACGGTTCGTCCTACCTAGGCAGCTCGTGGTGTCACAGACCGTAGATCGCAGATCAAAGTCCCTTCCAAGGATTCAAACTTCGTTTCCATCTCATAATCGCCCTGTCAATCTGTCAATCTCTCAATCCAGCCTAGTCAAGGTCCGTGAACTAGCGATCATCAAAACTTCCCCGGATCAGCAGCTCGGGGTTTTTAGCTTATTCCATGACAGGGCACTGTACTTGATGTCAAGCTTAATTACACAATTCAATATACTACCTACGCTACGTTACCTCTATGGTATACCTAATTCCTTGCTCTTGTTATAAGACCAAGGGTAGTAGTTTGTGCAGCATGGGGTCGGTTGGATATGCCGCAGACCAACATGGGGGCGGCTGAGCCCACGTCAAACACCTTGGCGACATACCCCCTTCCTACTCCTTGGAGTCGTATATAATACCAAGTTGGGTAGCCCTGAAGACGACAGAAGCCCCGTTTGGCTATTATTCCCAGGCTTCTTTTGTTTCTTTTCCCTTCGTCCCATCTATCTCCGTCTTCTTGTGACACAGCATTACATTCATTAACCTTCTAGAGATCTGCGATCGTTCTTTTCGTTTCTTTGACTTTTCTATTTTAAGATGAAGACTTCAACGTTTTTCAGTTTGGCCCTCGCCGCTACCGGCGTCGTAGCTGACCCGGTGCAGGCTGAGCCGCCCACCAAGATCGCACGGGACCTGGCGTCGGTAACTTCAGTCGTCGCCCAAGTCTCCGCCGCCATCACGCAGCTCGACACATCCGTCAAGGCCTTCGACGGCAGCGACATCACCAAGGTGCAATCGGACGCGGACGCGCTCCTCTCCAGCCTGAAATCCGGCGTGACCGCGTTGTCGGGCGGCTCCATCTCGCTGCTCGACGCGCTCAGCCTGCAGGGCGTGATAACGCCGCTGGGCCCCGCCGCCTCGGACCTGGTGAAAGACCTCGGGTCCAAGAAGTCGGAGTTCGAGAAGGCCGGCCTGTGCGGCCTCGTCAACAGCGCCGTCAGCGGCGTCGGCGACGCGGCGAAGAGCCTCGTGGACGGCGTCGTCGGTCAGGTCCCCGAGACCGTGCAGAGCATCGCGCAGAAACTGTCTAGTGAGATCGTCGACACGCTGACGAACTTGGCTACCGAGTTCACGTCGGATAAGTGCAAGGATGCAGAGAAGTCTGCGAGCAGCAGCAGCAGCAGCAGCGCGATGACTTCGGCTTCTGCTTCGGCTTCGGCTTCTCTTACGAGCGTCGCGACGACCGCCAAGGCGATCGCTACGAGCTACGCGAACTCGAGCTCCGCAGCCGTCGAGACGACGAGCAGCGCCAGCGCCGCGGAGACAGTCGTAATCGCGAACCCCGCAACCGAGACGGCGGCGACCGGCACGGTGACCGTCACCGTCACGGCGCCGTGCATCTGCTCCGGGACGGTGGCGATCACGACGACCTCGTCCGCGTCCGTCGCGCTGATCACCGCGTCAAGCGTCAGCGTCGGCGCCAACTCGACTTTCATCGCCACCGGCGCGCTTACCCCCTCGGCTACGCAGTCGATCGTCACCGCCGGTGCGGTGCCGCACGGCGTGGGCTCCGGGTCTGTTGGGTTGCTTGCTGCGTTCGCTGCTTTGCTATTTGTGTAATAAATCAAAATACCTGCCTGCTCAAAGGCATGGTTTAGGTACGGTTACGGTTACGGTTAATGAATAGATGGGGATATGGAGGAAGTTCCGGTCTGGAGTATGTAATGAACGCCAAAGCTGGATCTTGTGTGTTCGGCGCGTCGGGGCTGGCGTACCCGTTGGTTTGGAGGAGTCGTCCTCCTGTGCATAGTATCAATAGAAAAGTTGTATATAACTGAAGATATGATGTCAGACGGCGATGCCTTCGTGATAATGATTCTGATGTGGTAATCATCCACGCTGATGCTTCCTGTTAGGCTTCCTGCGACAAGAAGGGTCATTTAATAGCATTGTAACATCAGTAATCGTAAAATATAGATAGATTGAATCGAACCGAACCAATTGCTTTTTACATCCGTAACCTTTTGTAGTCAAGTCTCTAGATACCTCAGCCTTCCACAACTCCCTACAAATGCAAACCACAACCCGAAAAAGAAACGGCGTGTGAACAATGAATGAACGATCGGAGTCGCAGTGGGGGCATAGAGACGTCCGAACCAGTTCCGTCCCATTTAGGCCGAGGCCGGCAAGGAAACCCCGTACGCTAGAGCTGAGATGATAATGCAAGGACTCGTCTAGTCGTATATTCGGTCGCCTCTGTGAGCTTCCCCTTCGACTCACGCTGTAGGCTGCGCTGTGCTTGTAATGTTTGCTACTGGGCAAGGCGGTGGCGTGAAAGTGGGCGTAGGACCACATGCCGGGAAGCATCCGCCGTATGTCAGGACAGCAGTGGGAGGCGATCCGCACTCCTTAAGAATGTCTGTGCAAGCAGTACCCGTGCTGGTGCAGGCGGAAGCGGTGGACGTGGTCGTCGGCACTTCAGTGATCGACGGCTCTCCCGGGCACGGCGGAGGACCAGGCATTCCCTGCGTGCACATGTCGTAGCAGTGGCCGTATTTGACTCCTGTAAGATAAGATTAGTTGTTGTCCGCCGGCTTAACAGATCGGTCGCTAGTCGCGAAGGTGTTTTACTAACCGCACTTGCTAACTCCATCGATACACCTGATACGAGGGCAAGCTGCCTCCTCCGCGGGCATCGCGGCGACGACAGCGCTCAGGGCGACAAGAGAGACGATGTTAAACAACATTGTGATGTACTGACGTGTTAATATTTCGTCGTTTCTTATGTGGATACCTAATGTATCTTTGAATACCGTATGGGAAGGCTAAATAATAAGAGCTGCGACCGGCCAGGCCTTTTTGTAGTCCGGACGTGCCATCTCAGCTCCGCTAATATGAGATGGTTATTTTCGATTCGGTACCCTACGGTGCGGTGCCTACATCATCTTTACACTCGATACAAAGCTACTTTCCTTGGCATCTACTAAGACCGCGAAGGGCCTTACGTCCCGAGAGAAAATTATTACTCGTTCTGGTCGAATTCGACACCGAGATCTGGAGCTGGAATTCGCAGGATAGGGCAGAGACCGGGAACGTCGAAATTAACCTAGCCAGGCGGGGCCCGATAGGCTATAGTCCTCCATGTGAGGGTCCCATGTTGCGATGGGTGGCTTGTCTCCGGCCAGTCGTTCCTGCATGGCCGTAGGGAGCCAGGACCAAACTCTGGAGAAGTCCAGATATCAGCCACGTTGCGAGATGCTGGCGTCTGCTTGCCTGCTGACAACTCGAGATCGACGGGATGTCTTCGTGTTGGGTGACTCGCGGAACCAGACCCCGGCGGAACGACTCGAAGGATTCTTTCCATTTAGCAGGGTCGGGGAAGCTGGTTGGTCGACGTTCTAGAAAGACGTCGGCTGTGTGAATTAAGCTGCGGTCAAATTAACCGGGCTGCTGCATCTTCTTTTTCATCCGCACTTGGCATCGCGACCCTACGATATTGCGGGGAGCTGGGAGAGCCTAATTATAGGTCAACGCTAGCTGCCACCGGATATCCTGCCCATCTGGATTCAATTTATCCCATTCAGGCATCATGTAGAAGACTCGAAGGGAAAAAAAGGCAGGGAAGCCAGTCTAAGGCGACAGGATGTACGAGATATATGGAATTAAATGAGGCAAAGCCGTCGCTAGCCTAGACTTATCGTGAGACGATACATACAAGGGCTGTCAGATAGATGACTAAATCATCGTTGATCTGGTGGGCTCAAACAGGACATCTCATGAGGCTGATAGAGACATGGTGTGTGTTGCGGAAGTGCTACAAAGGGAGCACCCGGGGCTTAGAGCCAACGTCAGCCATGATCATTCAGAACTTTCTTTTGTTAGGCTGGCGTGACCGGGTACCATAAGCTGATGGCGCCAGATTTTATCATATGAAGTCCTCGATGGTTCGACTCCCTTTGAATCACAATACTGGCAGTGGTTGTCGAATGCCGGATAGGGAGGCAACAGACAGTGCTACCTAGTATGCGAAGGCATGATAGAACGAATTCTACAAATACAAGAATATCCCCACAAAGAGGCCGTCGCGAGAATAGGTAGTAATGGAATATAGACCACTCCGTAAGAACTGATGGCAGTCTGATCAACTTTATGGACGGATTAGGAGGAAGAGGAGGAGGAGGAGGAGGAGGAGGAGGAGGAGG
Organism: Hypoxylon cercidicola; assembly: GCA_022578845.1. Taxonomy (NCBI): domain Eukaryota; kingdom Fungi; phylum Ascomycota; class Sordariomycetes; order Xylariales; family Hypoxylaceae; genus Hypoxylon; species Hypoxylon cercidicola. The sequence goes on from MU399511.1 coordinate 631,920, forward strand.
AGGAAGTTAGGTACCCAGGTACTTTGGTCGAGGTGAGGTGGATATCGGGTCGCGTAAATTATTAAGCGCGATTAAGATGCTGGATCCCTGGGCCTAACGCTCCCTTCCCTTTTCTCCGATGTCAATCTGTCAACTTTAGAACAATTCTGCATCTAATTCTCCTGACAGGACGTTCTGCTGTGCGAAGATACACAAGGACTCGAAGAAAGCTCGATGCAACCAGTAATAGTACGAGGCCAATATACAACATCATACAGAACGGACGGACGACAACATGATCACGAGACGTCATCGTATGCTGTGTGACCAGTACATCATGACAGGTCTCAGGACCAAGTCGAATATCATATGCCCACTGCCGAATGCCAGATCGGAAAGGCATCGAAGGTTACATATCTTACATATCAGATGCTCTATGCGAAGCTAACGCTGTTCGCCGCCGCAATCTTCCGAGTCTCCATGATTTTTTCCATTCTCGGGCTACGTCTCTTTCCTTACTCAGACCTTGACACAGAGCTAGATCAAGTATCTGCTTGTTCCGATCTTCAATTTCCACCAGTAAGGCTTAGTCCATGCAAGCTTAAGTGAGCTCCAGATCCACTATTCTCCAGTCGAGAATCTGAATGGTCAAGAGGGGGAAGTTTCTGCTGTGTTGGCATCCGCAAGGAAACGCTATGAAATCATGCGGGGACGCATCATGCATCTGATGCATCTGTCTACCGTTTAAAGTGGCAACGCGTCGTCTCTAGCGCGGGACCGCCCACTACAGTACCTTAGGTACCTAACGTTACCGGTACTGTATGACATGAAGCTAGCAGGCTACTAGCTTACAGCTACCATAATAGGCCTCCCATCAGGCCCATCCAGCCTGCACTGCCCCCCTGCCATAACCTGCAATAACGAAGGAAATAAAATACCGGTTGACATCACTCTCATGCAGGCCCGAGAAAGCTTTTCGAGCGCTACAGCTATTCGCTACACCGCCGGATTTTCGCTACGAAACCGGCAACACTGATGTTCCAAGACAGAATTCTTTTTAACTGGCTGACTGACGGGCAATAACAGGTGCACGGAATATATACGTCGAGGCGCAGTGTGTATACTATATTCAAGCGCTGCGTAGGCCCTGTCTGCTGCCATCAGACGTCTCCAATTCTCTTACAACCTCCTCTGCGCCTTTAAAAGTCGCGCAACTGTGCTCTACTCCCCCAGCTTACAATTTAGTTCCCTTCGGAACAGGGACACAACAACGACTCGATACGATATTTGAATCATACTACTGCTTGTACAACTCTTCCGCAGTCACACCATGTCGTCTCGATCGGGGAACCGTCATAGTCGATACGATGATCCATATACCTTCGACGACCCCTACCGCCATTCAAACTCACCTCTGAACAATGCGGGCTATGAATATGTCGGCACCGACGAAGCTCCGATTGCTTCCCCTCCTCATCGCTCCTTGTCTCCGGACTTTGAACCCCGTCGGAGACCAAGTCCATCGAGGAGGCATACAAGGACAACGAGTCCTCCGCGGTACTCGAGGCACGCTGGGGCACATTCCCCGCCCTCGAAGTCTGACAGGCGCTTGTCACCTCCAAGAACTTCCCATCATGCCTCACCCACTCCTCGAGATAGCAAACACCATTCTAAACACCATAAAGATCCGGAGTCTGGTCAACGACCAGCTGTCAAACGTACGAAGTCCATCGGCCAGCGTGGCCTGAAATTTCTCGGCGAAGCGGCAGCCATGTATACTGCAGCGCAAGCAGGATCAAGTGGCCGAGAACGGTCTGAGAGCCGTGATCGCTCGCGCCGCAGTTCGCGCCACGATTTAGGATCGCGTCATCATCATCACCGACGCCACTCCCCTAGTCCGTCCCCGTCGCCTCCCAGGAGACGACCCAGGGCCCACAGTGATGTCCCTCCACGGAGGCACCGAAGGCACAGGTCACCATCTGTAAGCGATGAGTCAGACTATGACCGCGACCGAGGTCGGCACCATCGGCGATCGCGGGCAAGCTCATATACAGAAAGCCCTCCGCCGCCTTACCGCCGCCAGCGTAGCCGTCGCGCAAAGTCCGTAGCATCTAGTCTCGGATCTACCCGACGCGGCTCTAAATTGCCGGACTCAGCCGTTGCCGATAGATGGCAGATGGCCGCACGAGCAGCTCTGGAAGCAGGCGGTCTCACAGCCTTCAGATTACGCAAAGAGCCCGGGAAATGGACTGGAGAGAAAGGCGCGAAGGTGGCCACGGCTGCTTTAGGCGCAGCAGCGATGGATGCTTTTATCGACAAGGATCCAAGACGGGCGAAGACGAACGGCATGAGAGGTTTTGCTGAGAATACGATCACCAGCATGATCGCATCGAAGATAATGGGGTTCAAGGGCTCGACCACTAGCAAGGGTAAATCGAGATACTGACGCTTTGTTGGGTTGTTTCGTTTTGTCTCACGAATCTGCGTTGTTGTCTTATTCCACCTGAGCGGAATTAAGTCGGTCTCTACGTTACGAAGATGCTCCAGCAATGCGGGATATATCGGACTAAGGTGAACGGGACATCTTTAGGACGTTATGATCATGTTTGCTCTACACAAGGGGGCAAAAGTACATATAGATGGATAGCATGCATGGTGTCAGGGGTCAGCTACTTGACTTAACTCAGTTACTCAATTTAATATCTATTTTTCACCATATTATTGGTGTGTGTCACTTCGCTGTCTAAGGGTTTCTAAGGGTGAAAGAACGTTGTATTTCTTAAATACCTGTTGAACTTTTTGTTTTGCAAGTCTACACCCTCTCACATTTTGCGCATCCTCCAAAACCGTCTTTTACAATGTCGCATTCAATTCGGACCAAGAACTCAATTCAAACCGAGCATCCGGCGGTCGCTTTCGCCTCTAGAGGATTAAAATACATCGCTCGGATGTCCACCACGTATTTCAGTCCGAAAGACCTTGATGTTCTTTGCGTCAAATGCACTGAGATTGACGTCAACAGCGGATCGCCTAAAGATGAAGGCTTGAAGGTTCTTGAACTAAAATCAGCAGACAAGATCAAAGATATCGCCGAAGCGAACGAGAGGCTCAACACTGGAGCCATTTCCGGCAAATACATTGCCACAAACTGGCAAAGTGCGGATCAACTAGCGCTTTTTTACGTCGACATATTCAACATTGAAGACCTGTCAGGCAAAACCGTACTAGAGCGTTTTAGCCCATGGGAGCCTGAACAGTAAGTCATCTTCAAGCGTATTTGTCTAAATACTAAACCACTGACATGAAAACTAGAAGTGGAAAGACTGACGAGCTTATCCGATCGAAGGTCCTCTGGCGAGTTCGTTTTACCTTACATTTGCGTGATAGAACTTATCCAGATATTGTATGCTTCCTTGCAAACGACGCCCCCTTGGAGGACAACAAGCTCGCTGTCAGTGAGATTCGGTGCATTCTGCGGATGGGTGGGGTGCAGCTGAAGAAAAAACAATATCACAATCATGAAATAGTTTCTAGATCCCGCAACTCCATACTTGTATTGTGTTTTACTCATGCAACTCGAGGTCACCGTCGTGTCAGCTTCGGGCACACAAGCCAGAATTGTTCAAGGCTATATTGACAGCAAGGAGAACTGCCTCTTCGTGCGAAAGTCAAGTATCTTTGAGGTCGGCGGGAACAAGAAGCGCAGCTTGGAGGGGTTGATGACGATCGCTTGTTGGCTCTTTGGCAATCCATGTAGAGTGTAGAGGTCGACGTTAGGGCATTGTCCTTAGAGGCGGATATAACTGAGTTGGTGAGAGCAACCCTCATTCCCATTACCCCTTCGTGTTTTCTCAGCACATACATTAGGTACCTATGTATGTAGGTACATAAGACACCAGCCGGCCAATTTTTCCTCAGCGAAAGTGCAAGAGTACGGCCCTTACCTTATGGATAATCGGAATTTCGTGGAAGAGTTAGGAGTCATTGTTCTAGCCTTCGCTCTTCAACAAGTCGACGCAAAATGATTTCTTGAAGTTATTCACAGTCTGCTTACACACGAGGCTTTTCGACCTGAAGACTAGCCTCGCAGCTTGAAGCTTTACGGTGATAGTAAGGATAGGGGTGAGCAACAAGAACGCCACTCAGAGATGGACACTGCTCACTCTTTTGAACATAGACTTCTTGCCACTCTCTCAGGTGATATTATCCGCATGTTTCCTATTTCCTTTCCTATCTTGATACTCTCTAAGACACGTCTAGCATAAGATAGCAGATATCCTCGCCTTACCTTCTGGTAATATAAAGACCTAGTCCTTCTTACAGATGGCCAAAATGCCAATATTACACACATTCCAAAGTTAAGAACTTGACTTAAAACGGAATACATGCTTATATCGTATTACATAAAATTCTATACGCGCAAATAAGTCGATGTCTAAGGAAGTTATTGCCTAGCAATGTGCGACAGGATCTCGAAAGCCGGTTTGACCTAGGCTCTATCATAGTCTAGCAGGTCTGCCCCTTTTATTATATCTTTCCATTTTGCTAGCTCAAGAATATCCTTTGACTCACTCAGCTTGCTGAAATGACCATTTGGGCGACTCGAACTCCGGAGCTTACCAAGATCAATCTCGATTCGAAGCGACGTTAAAACAACTACCTAAACAAGCCATTCCGTAGCGTTACTTTTGCGAATATGTTCGTTGCTCGAGGTCCCTTTCTTCTACTTGCCCGTTTATTAGTTTACGGTCTTGCGTACCTTTTTTCTTTTGACAACATCTCGGCACGGCCAGTACTTTCTTCCCCGTATATTCCATCGGATTAACGGAAAATGAAAGAACTTCGTTCGCATATTTTCCTCCATCCGCGTAAACTCCTACTTTATCATCTACTTCGATAATATTAATCACAAGTACTTCTGGGCTTAGAGTATCTTTCGAAACGAGATGGTCAAACGTGACCCCATAATAGTCAATGCGACTAAAATAAAAAATCATGATCAGTTCTCGTAACGAGTGAGCGGCGGACTTTAATAGTTGCGATCTTACTCTTGTGGTATTCCCGCCTCTATTACCCAAGCTAAGTACTCGTCCCGTACCGCTAAAGCCGCATTATCTCCTCCCTGCCCATATAGTCTCTGGTGCGTCAGATCCGCAAGCTTTCTCCCTCCTGGCTGCGGAAATGGTTTAATCGGGTACCAGGACTCGTTCGGCAAAAGCTTCTGTATGGTCTCCAACGGCCCTTGTATCCGAATCCTAAGTGGCTCATCGGATGGTGGAGGATGAAAACAATGAGGTGGTTGATTTATGCAGGGAGGGATGTAAAGCTCCAGGCTGTTATGCACTGCCGATTATTCGTTTCTTAAGTCAGACATTTAAGCAAGTCGTCACTGTAGAGTTTGAATATAAGACGGGGAATTGTATTGGCATGGTTTCCAAAAGAATGATGTGACTGTTGTAAGACTGGACTCTTGCGGGGATTATAGCCAGCGTAAGGGTGAGAGACTGTTATGATTGTGGTCTAAACCTCATTCTCGTCTCTAAGTCTTCCAGAATCCTCATATAGAGAGATCCTAACTCTGTCGGTAGCGGGTTCGCCTAAGTTACCTCCCAACAACCCCACCTAGCCTGCTGCCCCCTTTAGTCGCCGCCGCACCGAGGAGACTTATCTTGTGACAGGTCCATTACGCCGCTGCCCCTGCTGCGGCTGCTGCGTAGCCGCCACAATGTCCTCCTCCAGTGTGCCACACGCACTCACTAGCAGAGGGCGAGGCCTATTCTTGCTTATGCTTGATTATGCGATATCAAATCTGTACGTCGAGAAGGGGTGACTGGAGGGCATCGACAAGGAACGGAGTGAGCGCAAATCCAACCACAAGCATGCCCGTCCGCCTACAAGACGGGACTGATTACAAGATTGAGATTATATTCTCCTAGATAACTTGCTGCTAAACATTTGCAATGGGATGCCAATCTGCCACCTGCCACCTGCCATACCTCCTGCACCAGCCATACCATAACACGAGCCATTCTCAGTACTGGTTAACCATCCTTGAGTCGAGAGCCTAGATTTTTTAAGAGGACGGAGGCGTATTACACTTTGCGTCACCACAGTTCCCCGGAGCAGTAGGTCCTTCGATATAATCCTTTAAACAAATATTAGGATTTATGCAAGTGACTGTCATGGGTCTGCCCTTAATATGGCCGCACTCCCAGTACGTGGTAGTTATAGTACACGTCCTTCCAGATCAGTGTCAGAGGGGGGTCTTCTCGCATAATCACCAAACTTGCTCTTCTATTTGGAGGTCATCGTAACTTGGTCTTGAGAGGTTGAGAAGCGCACTGAGGCCTGCTTGCTCAGGCCTGCTTGGTTATTCGTGTCGGAGTGCTAAAGTAGGTAAGTTATAATTGAGGTGAGGTAACCCCCGTAAGCCACAGCTTTCCGCGAGTCACAGCCTTGCTTAAGCTAATTAGGGTTATGTGCCTCGTATGAGCCATACATAGTCCTGCGCGAGCCATAGTCATGTGTAGCTTATAATTGGGGTAAAGTGCCTTGCGTAAGTCATAGCCCGAAGGTGGAGGGAGATAGCGCCTACCAATTAGGCCTTAAAGGAGACGCCGTGGATTAGCTCGGGCTTCCTGTTAGTCCAGCGGCCTACAGCAAGCCATCGTGGGCGGAAACCACGGGCACCGACGCCTGGGGGCTCCGGCGATACTTCGCAACTCAAGAGTAGACGGGAAAGGAACCGGAAGGCGGCGCGCAAGTGTCGACAGAAAGCCAAGGTCAATGCAGAATGGCTCCAGGACCAAGATCGGAAGTTCGCGGGAGAACATGGAGCTCAAGTATAATACCGGCAGTCTTCGGGATGAAGTTCTCTGCCTCAAGGACGAGCTTCTCATCCATAGCCAATACTACCTATCAAAAACTACCTCACCAGAGTAGCTGGTGACTTGATTAACAAGAATTTTAATTGACGTACCTCATTCGTATGGTTTCTGGCGTAGTCGGCATTGTTTTATTCTCATTTATGACAGACTCCAATATCGATGTCTGATTTGTAAAGTCGCTCGGGGTTATCGGTTCGTCAGGGAGATTAGCATCGGCTTCTTCCTGATTGCTCAATCTTATGCAGATAGATTGAAGTATGACGCGAGCGGAGTATATTACGTTAGCGGGTTAAATATGGAGTTCGCCAACCACGCGCCAAGCTCGAGGCTGAATCCTACTACGCCAACTAACTCCGATTCTCCAAGTCATCAGCCTCGTGCACTCGAATTCAATTTGGTCCTCCATTCTTCCTGAACAACGCTTCATCCTAATCAAATCAATCTTCCAAACCTACTTCTTCAAATCTTTCTCATTTTCACTCAACCTGAGCTTCTCTTCCTCCACACACATTCCAACAGCAGATTTCTCAACTCTTCTCGAACAAAGATCGCTACATCAACTCTACTACTTGCCATCACATTCTGGACATCCTCCATCTCGTAGGAGAAAGCTTACGGTGTCGTCGGCGCCTTGATTGATAGACCATCTCGTCAAAACCGCGTCGCTACCTTCGCGTCGGTCTTTGGACACAGTCACAGTGGTGAGTCACAGTCCCGCTGCTATTGCGGTTGCATTGCGAGGCTAAACTTATCAATCAGGCCAAAAGAGGATCGAGGTCTTCGAGATCGCATCGCCGCAATCTTCACTCTCCTCCATTTCAAGTCAATTGTTCCGTCCTCACCGTCGGTACGGCTCAGTTCGCTTAGATTACAGCCGTGGTTTTCTCTCGGCCATTTTGTGCGCTTTGCTAGGTGGACTCACGTGTTGTGGTCGTCTAGAGCTCGAGTTTGAAGGTACCTAAGGTACGAATGTTATATCTCCCTACCAAACCTGCTACCTTAGGTTTCGAACCTTCCTCTTACCCTCGTACCTTCCTCTTATTGGTGTTTGCCACCTTACTTGTCGCCAGAAGACAAGACCCACTATCTCGCTAGCCTTCAAATATTTTAGTATAAATACCCCAGGTCCCCTCCCTCCATATTTTCCCTTCAGATCTCTTCCCTCAACTTTCTTCTCTCTTTAACTTTCTTCAGCAAGAAAACCTTGACTTCTACAAAACTTTCTCACACCAACTTTGCCAGCTCTACAACTTCTCGCCTTCTGGCTTTTCAACACCTCAATTCTTCAACTCTCATTGATCTCGTACAAATCTGACGAGCATCTTTACGTCCTCTATTGCAGTCGAGTACTTCGTGACTACGTGCTCGATACTTTCCATCCTCGTCTTTCTTGTCGGACTAACGGAAGAGCAGTTGAATCGCGTCGCTGGCCTACTGTGCCGGCTTCCAATCATCCGTTCGAGAGCTCCATCTTGAGATCTCTCTCTGCTTCTCGTCGAAACCTCAACATAACCACACCAAAATCATCACACTTCAATCACCGTACTCGCGACAAGGCATCCGCTAGTCATCATGGCAGCCACCAGAGACGCTCGTGCCGCCACTCAAGATGTCAACAAGACCACTCATGAACAACGACTTCTCTGGAACCAAGAAAACGTCAAAGATGTCGCTGAGTCCGTCGGCGTCGCTGCTTTGGGTGACGAAGCCTTACGGACCCTCTCTCAGGACGTGGAATATCGGATCGGCCAAGTCCTCGTCGAGGCTCTTCGATTCATGCGCCTTTCGTCACGAAGTCACATGACGATTCAAGACGTCTGTTTGGCTCTGCAAGTGTTAGATGTTGAGCCAATCTATGGCTATGACACTTCGCGACCGCTTGAGTACGGTGAGGCGAACCTGGGCTCACAGGCTTTGTACTACGTCCAAGACGAAGAGATGGAATTCGAGAAGTTGATTAACGTTGCGCTGCCCAAGATTCCTCGTGACGCAAGCTTTACTAGTAGGTTTATGATAGTCACTTTAATCAATATCTTCCTATATGTACTGACTCTATCTACAGGGCATTGGCTTGCTCTCAACGGTGTCCAACCAGCTAGCACTTCGAATCCCTCGACCGCAGAGTCACGCTCGCAAGAGCTTCTACCCAAGGGTCTTGGTGCTAACCCCGCACTAGCCGCTCTGTCCGGACAGGACAATCCCAACTTCAAGCCCGCCGTCAAGCATGTCGTCTCCCAGGAACTCATCCTATACTTTGAGAAGATCCAGGCTGCTGTGATGGACGAAAGCCCGGATGTCGAGGTCCAACGATTGCGAGAGGCTGCTCTGGAGTCTGTCAGCTCCGAAGCTAGCATTCACCAACTTGTTCCATACTTCGTCAACTTCATCTCAAGCCAAGTCACTCACCACCTTGACGACATCTTTGTTCTTCGACAGATGATGGAGCTTACCAATGCTCTAATCAACAACCAACACCTTTTCCTAGCACCATACGCCAGTCCGCTATGCGCTCCCGTGCTTACTTGCATGTTGGGCCGAAAGATCGGATCGGACCATGGAGTTGCCGCCCTCAAGGAGCTGTATCAACTCCGAGAGTTCGCTGCCAGCCTAGTCGGACAAATTGCACGAAAGTACTCGGACAGCAACAAAATCCTCCGCCCAAAGCTCGTCCGTACATGTCTCAAGAGCTTCCTAAACCCATCTGTGCCGCCTTCCGTGTGGTTTGGAGCAATCAACGGTCTCGTCTCAGCCGGTGGTGTCGACGTTGTTAAAATCATTCTACTCAGAAACCTGAAAGAATTTGAAACGTCAATGCTTGCTCCGCTACAGCAAAAGAACGACCAGCTCAGTGCTCATGAGTTCAGAGCCATATTGGGTGCCATCGTGAAGGCTATCCAGCTCTTAATAACCGAGGACCTCGTCATGATGGACGGTATGAACGGCTACTCGAGCGAAAACGAAGCTAGCCAGATCAAGGCATTTGTGGGCGACATTGTTGGAGATCGCATTGTGCAGCTTGGCAATCACACACTGAACCAAGCCATCCTCGACGCGAAGAACTTCCACTAGAGCTGAGGTGTTCTATGAGCAGAGGAGTGTTGGATTGGCGATTGTACATAAACTACGGTTCTTGGCGGCAAATTTGATGATACCCGGCGTTCTACTACTGTTTTCGAGGGAATACGGAGTTGGGGACACGCAACTTTGGCACGATTGGGTTCAAGTTTGATTTTCTACTGCTTACTATAAGGGCAGGCGTGCTGCCGGAAGTCAGACTAGTTGGACAAATGAAATACAGCAGTACTGTCTTCCGCATGACATCCACAAGTAATGATGAGTAATTTCATACATAAGTTTCCTAATCCATCAGGTTTCGTGTGACTCTTCCACTTCCTCGTAGTCTACATAATCTCTAGGGCCAGTCCATCAAGTTTCTACTTGACTCATCCGTAGCCCCCATCCACTGCCAGAGTAGATTGTACTTATAGTAGGAAGACGGCACCCAAGGTGGCAACTATGCTAGTTCCCAGGACAGCGTAGCTGGTCTGGTTGATGGTAGCCTTCTTGAAGCCGTAGGTCAGATCCCAGAGGAGGTGGCGGGTGCCGTTGGCGAAGTGGAAGAAGAAAGGCCAGGCGGCGACAGTCTTGAGGCCGGCGAGGAGGACGGGGGACATGGCGGCGGCCCCGGAGGCGATGGTGGCGGACTCAATGTGCCAGCCGGTGAGGGGGGCGACAAGGTAAGCGAGCGAGAAGGCGTAGAGGCTGACGCTCAGCGACTGGCCCGTGATGCGCGTCCAGATGGAGGCGCCGAACCACGTCTGGCTGTAGTCGTAGGCCGTCAGGTGGGGCGACACGGGCCGCTGCTTCCGCTGCGAGGCCAGGAGCGACTGGGCGTCGGTCTCGGTCAGCTTTTGGGTTGACGCGGTTCTGGAGGGTGCGTGGTTAGTGTTGGGTCTCGAGTTGTCTGATGTCCTGCAAGCGCAATGATCGAGATCGCAACTCTGCTGTATGTACGCTGTAGCTCTATATACGTAGATATAAAGCAATCGTCGAGATCGGAGATCGGTGAGACATTACCTAGTCTGCAGACTCGAAGCCAGGGCGAGGCGCGGGAGGTTCTGGGAGAAGAGGGCATTGGGCTGCTTGGCGGCGGCTTGCGTCGATACAGTTAGCAGATGTCAAGTTGTAACAACAATCTGGGGGAGCAATTGACGCGCAATATCCCGCTCAGAAGAGAGACTCGAGACGAGTTTTAAATGCACATGGAAATGGGACGAGATTCAGTACCTTGCCGCAGCGCCCGTAGACCAACTCTTTGTGCGATCATCGTTGTAGGATTGTAGGATAGGCGTCGAAGTCTGATTTAATACGGTTGTGAGTTCTCGGACCGCTCAAAGGAAATTAGAGGCGAGGATTCGGATGCCAATGTCAATGCCAATGCCAATGCCTCAATTGCACACGGACTCGAGATCGGATGAGGGTTTTGAAGATGCGCTCATAGAAGCATTGGAACAATCGGCAAAAGGTTGAATGGACCCCAGACCAATTGCGTCCAATCCCACCTCTACCCTCGGCTTTGATGTTGGCCAATCAGATAACACATGATATATGCTGACCAACGAGGATATTACTGTAACAGAAGTACGTATCGATAGGCACGCACGTGATGATATGGTCCGTGCGGGACCACAACGGTGCCTAGCAAAATTGCGCGACGCGATCTAACCGACTGATTTCTTTTTCTCTTTTCTTCCCCAGATAGCCAGAGCACCCAGATCGCTGATGCCTTTTCCAACACTGGGGCATTTTGCAAGGTCAAAGGCGGTCTCGTACCGTCGTGGGTTTGCTCTCAGAGCAAATATTCTTGGGAAAGATGGATCCGTCGTTAATCTCGACGTCGAGCTGCTTCACCGTCTCGACGCCGTTTCATTTTGAGATCTACATTTTCTGTTTTATGACGCTTGGGAACCATTGTTTCGGCATGGGTTGGACGGACGGTCTAGTATAGCGGATGCTCAATTATTCGCGTCGGTCGACTTGTGTCCATGCCGCGTACCTGCCTCGCAGCCGACCCGGGCGTTTCTTGTGCTTTTCGACGATCGCCGGTGTTCGTTCTGGCGATGAAGTAGTCGGCTATTATGCTATATGGTATATAGTAATAGAACAAGTATCAACAGTTTGTCATATAATCCTCTGTTAATTATATGTGGACGCAAGCTAGTCATTTCTACCTAGGTGTTCGAATGCCGTCGCGTTAGTTGTACCTAAGTGTTGGACACGAACCTGGTGATACTGCGCTGCTAGAAGCTGTTCGTACATGGTGCAAGACGACTTCCAAACTGGAGTTCCTTATCTAGCAGTTGCTGGAAATTGAGGATGTATGTCTACCTACTAAACATGTTTCTGGGGTTATCTTGTGCCGAGGGGCAACCGTCGACTGGGAGGGCTTTACCTGAGGTTCTCACCAGCAACAAGTCACAAGTCCTCAGCCCAGCAACGCCGACTCATCTCGTGAGCAACCACTTAAACAAAGTACCTCACCAGCACTAAATTCTCTTTATAACCAGACAGTTCTTCGATCCGTCGGTCTGGTTCTTAATTTACATAGTCTTCTCACTGTGACTTGCACTAACTTGTATCAGCCCTTGATATCAGCCCTTGACGAGAATCATCAACACCAACCTCTACTCTCTTCTCCTCTACGGCTTCCCAACTTGTTACTCAATATCTCGTCTTCGATCTAGTTCCCAACTCGCGCAAGCTTCGATAACATTCTCGGTGTCTTCGATAGTCGAGTATTGTCTGGTTTACATTAGATAGGTACGTACTTAGGCACTTGCCAAAATCACGGCGCGACTGCCTCAGATACGCAACCCTTGGCCACTGTTTCCTTCCTCGCATATCTCTTCCCTTCCGATTCCTTCCCTTTTCCTGTTCGCAAAAATTACAAAATAAGATATTTTGTTCCGAGTCTACTTGTCTCAACATTTCCGCCGCTTCCTTCACAGCTCTCGGTACCTTTTCTCTCCCACGCCGTCGCATGTTTGCACACTTACACATATCGATATCGCCCATCGATATCCTCTACGTATATCTAACCGTATGATTGATCTATATTTATCATTCCTTTCCCTCGATTTCTTCCGACTTGTCATCAGAAACAACCGTTCGCCCGTTTTACTTGATGGTATTCTGACATCAACACACAGCTACTTGCAATACTCCGCCGCACACCCAGAGCTATCTGTATTAGCCCTGTAGCAACTGAGCTTGCTTAATCAGGTATGGACTCGTACTCAAGATATCTGCTCATCATTTGTCGCTCATGGTTTTCAAGTAATCTATCCACATAACCCTGTCGGACAAGAACCATGGACAAATCTCCTCGTTCTACCAGTCCTCACTCGACCGACGGCCGCTCGTACGCCTCGGTCGTCAACAGCCCAGTCCGTAAAGATACCGACGGTAACGTGGACGCGACATCTTCAATGCGATCGGGCAAGTTGGCCCTCAAGCTGAAGTCCGTCAAGGATGGTCAAAATTCTCGAGTTGGTCTGAGAGATCAGAAACCTCGTACTGACGCATCGAGCGAGACTGTCCACCCGGCTCCCCAGGCCAGCGGCAATGATGAGAATCAGGTCCACGATAGCCAACACCCTTTGTCGGCGGCTACTCATCGAGGTCGCATCGCGCAGCAGGTGCATGTCCCCAGACTGCCGCCCGTCCGCCAACCCGGTGTTTCCAAGAAAGGCACGTCCAAGGATGTGCAGACGGCCGCCGACCAGAATGCCAAAATGGCTTCTATGCAGGCAACCATCTCCATGCTGAACGATGATATCTCTCGACGAACCTCCGAGCTCATTGAAGCAAAAACGACCATCGCATACAAAGATTCGTCAATCAACGAACTAAAGGCCGAAATCCAAACCTTGGAAGACGAGTATGATGACGTTGTTGATGAAAGAAATCAAAAAGAGAACCAAACTATACTCGATCTCCGTCGCGAGAATGAAGCACTACGAGATGCCATCCACACCGGTCTTATTTCCATCGCCCAAGTTTACGGCCCCAACTCATCCCAAGCCTTTGCGAGCGTCGCCAATGAAGCTATGACCCACGCGGCGAGCAACCAGATTCCCGCCGAGTCTTCGCCGGCACACACGCAAGAGTCTTCTGTAGCATCCTGGCCAGAATGTTCGCCGGCGCATTCCCCAGTACCCGCAGTAGCTGCTCCGCTTTCGGTTCCATCTGGTTCTACCTCGCAGCCTCGTATGCTTGCTGGTGATGCCTCACCCCAACGTCAACTATGTCAATCACCCGAGATACCTAAAGAACCGAAGGTTGTGGAAGCAATTGGCGAGCCATCGGAGGAAGCTACGCCTCTTGACACCGCCTCTGAGCTTCACAAGGACCAGGAAGTAAAAAACGGTCAGGACACCCAAGAGAATCAGCTTTCTAAGGGGAGCCATGAGACCAAGGAGCCCCAACCCGCCGAGGAACCCAATCACCATTCCAAACAGGTTGACGATGAAAGCGCTAGCTCCAACGTCAAGTCGAACACCCCAGCTGGCGATCCTCAGACTCCCGAGGGTTCTACGAACAGTACAGACGAGATCCGCCGTTCACCGACTTCGCTGACTGCTCAGACCTCCTCTACCGTCCAAGTCACAGCTGATTCCCGCGAAAATCACCCCCCTGCGACTAATCCTCCTATGATTGTTCCCCGCAGTTATGCTACCGTAGCCTCTTCTCCGCCGAAGGATGAAACTATAGCGCCGCGCGACAGAGGCAACGGGAAAAGCGTAAGTCCAACTCAGGGCATCAAGGACATGTCGGAAACCCACATGTCGGTAAGCTCGAGTGAGGTTGCCAACTCTAGCTGGCGCGGCCGGGTGAGAGGGGAGCGAAAGCAAACCGCCTCGTCGCAGACATCGGACCGAACGACGCCGTCGTTCTCAAAGGCAAAGCCTAACAAGCTATCAGCCAGGCCCGTTGCCCAAACAAAGCCCTCCGCCGATCAGGATGGCTGGGAGAGTGTCAAGTCAAAGAATAAGCCAAAGAAGAACAAGAAATTCAAGGGTAAGACTCAGACTCAGACCCAGAGTCATCCGGCGAGCCAGGCCGGAACCTGGGTTAGCGGCAAACCCACGTCGGAAGAGTCTGGCAGCGTTCCGATGTCGACTAAGCCTATGTCTGGAGAAAAGAGCGTCCCAACACAGACACAAAACAAATGGAAGAGAAGGACTGGCACCATCATCGGGTCTAACTCTGTTTTCTCTCAGGCTGCTAAGAAACAGAACGAAGAGAAACAGAACGAAGACAAGCAGTCAGGTTCGGCTTCGCAGGAACACTCCGGCAGCCGAGATGTGTCGAACAACGGGACTGGTGGCCAACGATCCAACTCGGATGTTCAGTCCAAGCCACCTCCCAAGAAGCCAGCCGAAAGACGTGTCAACTCAATGGGATCGGGCGACATGAAATTTAACTGGGCAGATGACGTGGAAGAGGAATTTTTCAAGAACAACCCGGACAACAATGTATACTCCGGCTCTTAAATACTGAGCTGCGTAGGAGGATTTGGTATCTGGACGGCGGTTTTGTATGGCCCGATCCCTTTAATAGTCCACACACCGCCATGATTTAGTCGGCGGTTTTGATGAGTTTGCATCAGGGTTCTACGTAGTTTGCATCAGATCAGGTAAAGGCGGACCACGAATGGATAGATCAACGGTGATCTTACGACAAGGAGGAGGACAAAGGTAGTGGATGTCGGCGGGATTTGGCCTTAGCCACAGCTTTAATAGATCAACAATGATCTCACGAGAACCCATGAATCTTGTGTTTGGTGATGTCTAAGATGGCCTGCGGATATGCATGCGTGATTCGGAACTTGTGACATGAGCTCATACGTGTACTGTCGTTGGGCATTGCTAGTTCATGTTTGACCCTGCGGCCTGGCGGCACTTGAGCTACTCTAGACTACTCCGTGCCGTCATACAAACTATTGTAGCATGTGAGTTGGCTATCTCGACATCAGTTTATATACCAGTTCACATGCATTCATACCTAAGATATTAAACATCTCATGATGAATGCCTTAGTTTCCTAATCCCTCCTAATTCTGTTGAAATGCCTACCTTACCAGGCGGGTGTGTTGGCCTTTAGGCGTATCTAATCTCTAGTACTTTTTTCAAGTTGCTCGCCTTTGTCCCGAAACACCAGACTTGTGGGGTATACCGTCTTTGCTAAAGCTCTTGTTCAGAAAATGACAGTCGTTATCCAAAAGACAATGTGTGAATATAACTCTTTTGTTTCCGAACACAGATGGTTCACTAAGATGTATATATTGAAGATTTCGTGTTTCGTGATTAGCCACTATGATCCATTCATCACAAAGAACCCACTCCACTGATTAAACAGCTAGACTTTATTTCAACCCATTAACCCAGCTCTACATGATGGACTCTTCCTGGACAGCGGCGCTTGGCGCCTGGATGACCACGCACGGCACAGAGAAGTACAAGTTATCATTGATAATCGCCGATGTGTTCATAGTACTCGGCGTAATCGTCTTCTTGGCCATACTCTGTAAGCTCCTCTATGACCGGTGCCATCCTCCACGATTCAAGTACGATTACCAATACACAGGTGTCGACGACGAGGGCGTGAGAAGGGTGAACGTATCCAATACAAAGCCCTCGTTTGACAAATACTATCGATTCCCAACCGCTGAGGAATATTTGTCGACGTCTTATGGCACTTTTAATAGATCGGGTCCGAGGATTTCTGAGGGAAACCAAGGTAGATACTCTGTTTTGCTGTAGGAGGGACACATATACAAACAATAGGTATGATCTAATCGATAAACAATATCACTCTACTTGGTCAGGTTGAATCTATGAAGCTTGTATGGTCGGTAGGAAGCTATACTCCTAGGTATGGTAGTATCATTAGCAGTTAGCTATAGTTGATTGTAGTTATTCTTTGTACTGCAGTAAATAATATCCAAAAATAAATAAAGAATTATCTCGGTAAACTATTGTTAAAGACTACCATGTGTAGAATATGAAACTATCCACCTTGCTAAAGAAGCGTCATTGTAATATGGCCGGGGTTAGACACCTTCGAAGACCTATTGCTCTCCGAGTTATCCATTAATAAAGTGTCCTGGTCATCATCTTTCAGCAACGTGCCTTTCTTCCTTTTCTCCCATGCTTTATATGTATACCAAGCTGCGATAATGCCAGCAACCATAGCCGGCAAGCCGATCCCGAGAGCGGTGCCGAGCGTGATTTTGTCGGACGTCGATAACCCCTGAGGCTGGGCCGTCGGCGCCGGCGAAGGTGTCGATGTGGGCGCTTGTGTCTGCGCCGGAACGGGCGTTTCGGTATGTGTATTGGTATTGATCGGAAGGGAGATGAACATGGTGGTCGTGGCGGATAACCCAGAGGTTGAATAGTCCCAAGCCAGAAGCGCACCGTGGTCGTCGTAAGCTGCGCACCACACCATAGTATATCCCTCGTATGCCGATCCGGTGTAGGTATTTCTGATACAAGCCGGATACTCCGAATTCTGGCTGTGTTGGAGAAACTCTTAGCTAATAACCCCAAGCAATGCGCGCATCTTGCTACCTACCAACAGCCGGTGCGGGACCCGGCGGTAGAGCAGAAGCCGCTCATGTAGTCGACGTAATTGAGACATGCCGTGAAGACGGCCCCGAACGTGCTTTCTCCGGCGCCAACTGAGACGCAACCCACCGCGTTGTACTCGGTGTTATGAAGGCAGTCATATCCGGGATTGCACAGAAACGGACGGGCTAACTACTACTCAGTCGTTCACTCGGTTTATAGAGAAGCAAGATCGTCAATTTACCTGCGTCGCCCTCGTAGTAGCCGCATAGACTATCGGCTCTCTCCCTAGCCTCTAGGTTGCCGAGGGCTGGCGATGTTGGCGTCGGGCTCGGTCGTCCGTCGTTGGACCCGGTGACGGTGACGGTCGGAGACGCGAGATCAAGCGCGGCGCAGGAAGACGGACGAAATAAACGAAGTAAAGTGAGAAAGGAAAAGGCCATGCGACGCATGGCTACTATCGCACCGGTTTTCAGCCGCGTCCCATCGGGGGTGATATTGCTCTGGCTAAATTAAACGCAGCAAAGCACAAATGAAGTAAGAAAAGGAAAGGAGGTCGAACATTTTCCCCAAATGTTTTGAGAGTAGAGCCTCATGCTCGCGAAACCAACATCGAAAGGATTCGGCCCCCACCCCACCCTCATGCGTTCAGACGCCTCAGCTCCTGGCATGGCACATGGGTTTCCAAGGCAGCTGGCATTATGCCCAATAGAGAGCCTTGGATAAGAGGTCGGGTCCCAGGTCACTATTCATAAATACAAGAAGTTTCCGTTGTCCGGTGGTTGAGATTTTCTCCTTTCGGAACGGTGTCACGTCCCACTCCCCTTGGCAATGAAGCAGCCCTACCACCGACGTTCCAAGATTCAGCCTCCCAAATGCTTAGAGATAGATGATTCGTTTGGCACGTGGCTGGAAAAAGCCACCAGCGCCTGTGACCAGGTACTTGGAACTCCTGGGTTTTGTCGGTTTGGCCAGCCGTCGACATCTCGGCCAAGATCAGCCGCTCCTCTGATGACATAATACAGTGTAGAGGGAGCTTAGTGCTAAAGCCTACTATAATTTAGCCCGGAGTATCTATTATAGCGATTTCCAACATTGCATTCTAAGCTGAAAATTTCGCTAAATTGAGAGATCTACAATGATATAAGACTGGTAAGCTCCCCGTATATCATGGAGCTTTAGGACACAGTAAGAAATATATCAGAAACGGTGTAAATACACTGTATCATGTAGTCCTTTTAAGGGGAAGCAGCCGCCGAAACCCCTGAAAAAGATCACAACTCGGGAATGAGAACCAACACAAATGGCGTCTTTTCGCAACTCTCTTCGGAGATATTCATTTTAATCAAGTGAAAAGTGATGGTATTATGTCATGTTTTGTTGCTTTTCAGATTGTTTTGTCTGCTTTCTAGCTATATTAGCAGATTCTTTAATATAGTGATCCTTTGAATTCGTCCAGATTTTATTTATTTCAGTACCTCTTCTTTTTTATTCACTTTCGTATCTATACCTAGGACGTGTACAAAACCCCGATGAAGATTGGGAAATTCATTAATAATACGAGCACCTAAAACTTAGATTAGATATACTAAGACTTTTATTAATTATAAAGTTGAAATCTGCCATAACTAGGTAGGTACCTACATAGGAAGGGTTCATGACCTTTAGTAAAATTATGTACCATAAGTAGTTCATCGAGGGGTATAATCCAGTCTTTTCCAATAAGATACCTGGGTAGGTATCTAAGGTACACATGTAAGGAAAGCCCTGCCGGTAAGCAGAATAGTAATCGCAATATTAATCACTTAAATGATAGGGTTGTAATAACGGAAACGATTGAAAGGGTCATACTTAGCCTTGAGGCCGCGAAGCCTCTCTAGACGCCATGCTTCGTGGCCGTACATCTGTTCAAGGGGTTCGAAGCCGTTGGCATAATTGACGTAGGCATTGATTGGCCGCCCCGGTTGGCCTTCGTTCCATTGGTCTCTAACCTCGTTAGCCCATTGCCAGGCGGCCTCCTCCACTCTTGAGTTGTTTTGAGGGACGATTGTCTGGAAAAGCATAAGATGGTGGTCGGCACGGAATGGATACGATGAGTCATCGGGGTTCTGGGCTGTGACTGCCTTAGTAGAGTAGCCTTCGTGAAGAATGCCACCACCTGCGGCGAGCACAGGATCGGCAGTGACCCGACGCTTGAAACCATCATATATAAGACGCTCAGCTGTCACATTGTACACCTGTAGGCCGGCCGTGGCGGTGATTCTAATCTGGTTATCCTGGCAGATGAAGCCATCTACGTCGTCACCCTGAGCCACGGAAATTTCTGGGAATGGTACATCGTTGATTTCTTCGTAGACGGCTCCAATAGCGTTAAATGGAGCCAAGAGCTTTTCAGCCTCTTCCGCGGTTCCACGATAGGCGAAAGTCCAGAAGATGACGGGCTCTTTGTCGGTTATGGTTGTGTTCATAAAGAAATTCCCGAAATTGATAGTCATGTTAACGGGAGTTGTGCCGTTACCATGGAAGGCGTTGAGAGCGCTGAAGATTTCTTCAAGCTTGTCGCCACGCCAAATGTAGTTATGATAATGCCATGTGTCCGGTCCTCGGGGAAAGATATTCATCTCGAAGCTCGTGACGATGCCAAAGTTGTGGCCCGCGCCCTTCATACCCCAAAGGAGATCAGCATGGCTATCTTTGTTAACACGAATGGAAGTGCCGTTGGCTAGTACAACATTGAGTTGAAGGAAATTGTCACTGATCATGCCGTAAAGGCCTTCAAGCCGTCCATGACCACCTCCAAGGGCTGGGCCCATCATACCAACACAATCGCAGGCGCCAGTAGTTGTAACGTAACCCTCGTTCCAAAGGTAGTTCAAGGCCTGGCCATCATAGACGCCACCTCCGAACCAGGCAGATCTGCCGTCGGCCTGGATATCAATACTTCGGAGATTTTTTATGTTGATCTGAACCCCGTTAAAAGACCCGAGACTTTGGGTGTCACCATGGCCACGGTTTATGGCTAGGAATTCGAGGCTGTTTTCATTACAGTATTTGACCTTGGATTACTATCAGTAAACAGTACCATACCGCTTTAATATTACTCGTGGTACTAACAATGGTAGCAACATCGGTTTCCTGGCCGGGTTCAACAACGATTTGAATTTCAGGGACGGCAAAGAGGTTCCACCTTGTGGTGGCCTTGGTGTAGCGGCTGTCATTCGGTCCAAAGATGGAGGTGGTGTTAGAGAGCTGGCTTCCAAGCTCCTGCTGAACTTGTGTGACATTCAACTGGCGACGAGTTATAGGCATTGATCTGAAGTATTCCGGAATGCTGGTACCGGCCGCGAGGGTCCGGATTAGAGCAAGACTATACAGGAATGAAACGAAGGTCTTCATTTTGAAAAGCGAAAGAAGAGCCTGGCAAGAGGTGTCTAAGTGTGCGGGACGCAATCTGGACATAATCTGGACGTAGTGTAGAAAACCAGGCGCAATATATACGTCGACAGTGCCATAGTTTCTATAAATAAGTATATTCGTCTCGTATAAAAGGGGCAAATATGAAAGGGCTGACCAGTAGTCTCACCTAAACCATGACAATAAAGAAGTAGGGCACGGGCTGAGAAGGCGTAGTCTCTACGCATCGTTATTTTTGGTTACAATGGTCCGCCTTGAGGCTAGCGCACAACGGATTCATCCTGCCGAGATTTTCACCAGTATACGTCCAACTGGTATCGACATTGTTTTTTTTTCTACCCGCTTCCTCTTAAGCTCCTTAAAAAATGCTACCGTATCAATAGGGATCATATAGAAACGCATAGGAAAGTCAGAAATTACCTGTGGATGATTTGACACATCTCATAGCCTTCCTTATTCCTGTACAAGTATCTCTCGTGCGGCTGAAATGGTATTAGCCAATAAGGCCTAGTGACTTGACTACCTCGGAAGCTCAGGTCATTGCGCCACATTGCTTACCTGAAAGTTAGGCGATAGTGATCGACTTCCTATTACGCATGATACGTCACCGGGTTACGCTACTGGGTTCCTATTACATAGGTAGGTACCTCCTTGCTACGGCGAAGCAGTGGATTAGGCACTTAAAGGCTATAGATAGCCAAATAGTCCTACCTCTTGCCTTTAGATAAATTTATCAACGGTTAATCGGTAAGACCGCTTGCTTAGAATCACTGAGTCGGGTAATTATAAAGGACCTCACTCTTCCTAGAGCGTTTGCACTTTAAACAATCATCTTCCAAGATCATACTAGTAATTATTCAAGACATAATTTTCTCCGAGGCTAGTACTATGATATTCTAAACATCTGACCCCTTCCACAAATACGGTGCTTTTTTTTTTTTTTTTTAAAAAAAAAGCAACCTGTAGAGGTACCATGATAGGAGGAAGTACCTAGGGGTAGATACATTTAGGAATGAATAGGGGTTTTATTTAGCTGATAACTTCCAGCCTAGCCGATAATTTAATTGAGCTAGGATTGGCAATTATTCTAAGACATGGCTGGTCATCGGTGTGCACACTCGCCTTCATCGGGCGTCGGTTCGAGTCATGCATATTTTGTCACACCGTGGGGGTTTCAACTATCGGCCGATGGTACTTTGCCTCGCTCGCTAGGTATTGTTGTGGCGGCCGAATCCAATCTACAGACTTGAGACTCGGCCGATCTATTCAGCGTGACACGATGTACATTTCTAGCAACTTAATGTGGATATTGCTCATGATTGTCACGGGGGGTGTGCTTGTATTGGAAGTTGCTACTTGCCCAGCTCGGATGCCGACGCTCTAGATACCATTTTGAAGTAGAGCCTTCAGTACCAGAACAGCTGAACTCAGCGACAGCATAATGTCAATATCACTATCTAAAAATAATTCAGTCGTCAACTAGGAGTCAATCATGAATCATTATCTTGTCACATTAGTTACCATATTCTTCATCCTGTATTGCCTGTATCAATGGTTGCTACCCAAACCCGTGCCAGGCATCGCGTACAACCACGAGGCAGCCAAATCGCTTTTCGGCGATGCCCCCAGCATGATGAAAGAAGTTAGAGTGACGAGCGAGTTTCGAGTTTGGTGCTCTAAGCAGATGACAAAGATGAACTCTCCCATCTGCCAGGTCTTCATTCGTCCCTTCTCCAAGCCATGGATTCTTCTTGCCGACTTCCGCGAGTCTAAGGATATACTGATGCGTCGTAGAGAATTTGACAAATCGTCCTTTCTCTCGGATGGCATGGCATGCATGGGTGCTTTTCATGGTATCTACATGACTGGCGACAAGTTCAAGTCGAATAGGCAACTTATTCAGGATCTCATGACAACCAGTTTCCTGGACAAGCACGTAGGCCCCGCAGTCTACAACAAGGGGCTCCAACTGATGAGGCTGTTCAAATTGAAAATGACTTTAGCCAACGGGCGGCCATTTAGCGTCAAAAAGGATTTCGAGTACGCCTCGCTCGATATTATGCTCGATTTTGCGTTGGGAAAGAACTGGGTGTACACATCTCTGAATCCACAGGTAGACCTCTTAAGCAAACTATACGCATCTGATGTGAAACTCGATGCCATTGATCAGCCTGTCAACTTTCCAACGGCCCCCATCGCGGAATTCTTGAAATCCGTGTACGAGGTCCCTGAAATTGTCGAGAAGACCATCAATGCCGTTCTGCCAAAGCTGCGAACTTGGTGGTGGTCGAAGCAACCATGGTACAAGAAAATATTTGCCGAGAAAGAACGTATCATGAAAGAACAGGTTGCTATTGGCCTGCAGAATTACTACTCTGGACGTGTCGAGACGGGTATTGAACACATGTTCATGCGAGAAGCAGCCCGAGCGGCGAAGGAAGGCCGAGACCCAGACTTCGAAAGAAAAGTCTTCAGAGATGAGGTAAATTCCATCGCAAATTCCATTGATATCATGACCTGACAGTATCACAAGATCTTCGGCGACATCATTGGAGGCCACCACACTACTAGCGGAGCGATGATGTGGTTGGCGAAATACCTTACCGACTCGCCCGGAATTCAAACCAAGCTACGCTCGGTGCTACAGAAGACTCTTTCAACTGCAATGCAGGAGAATCGGCTTTTCACTTTCGAAGAAATTCGTTACGCAAAACTCCCCTACTTGGATGCGATTATCGAAGAAATGCTGCGTATAAATGCCGTCCCGGTCACCCGCGAAGCGTTATGTGATACTACAATCCTAGGTTGTCCAGTCAAGAAAGGGACGCAAGTCTTCTTTATGTCTAACGGCCCTGGCTTCTTGTCACCATCCATCCCTGTCGACGCGTCGACGCGGAGAGAGACCTCCCGTACTGCCAAAATCAACGCAACTTGGGACGAGACAAAGGACTTGTCGCTCTTCGATCCCGAACGTTGGCTCGTACGCCAGAACGCCGGCGACAGTCTACTAGCGGACGATGTGCAATTTGACGGGGGAGCCGGGCCACAGCTAGTCTTCGGCCTAGGCCCGCGCGCCTGCTGGGGAAGGAGATTGGCACTTATGGAAATGAGGATAATAATAGCCATGTTGGTTTGGAATTTTCAGTTGCTAGAGAACCCATCAGCGCTATCATCGTATGCTGGGCTGGAGGGAATCGCACGTGTCCCCCAGAAGTGCTACCTAAGGCTCAGCAGGACATCGGACCGTAGATAGGTACTATCTAGGTCCTAATGTATACTGCAATATTGTATCAGCTGCAGAAACGGAAGTTCAAACAAGGCACCTAGGAGGTAGCCAGCAAAAATATGCAGATTGGATCGTTAAACGCTGGCCTACGCCATAAATAATCGGGAAGCGCGCATGCACTGTCATTGAGAGAGGGTACTCTAAGACTACCTACGTTAATCAGACATACCCGATGCAGCATGAAGCCGCCGGAAACCATCTAGCCAAACCTGAGCCCCCTGGGCACCAAAACCGACCCCAATTTCATTCTTGAAGGAGCCATCTGCTTCTATCTGTTCCAGGGTTGTAAAGAACCGGTCGATGTACTCATCTAGTGGCATAGGGAGTACCGCCTTATCTTTGCCTCCTTGCAACGCGTCGGTCTGGTCTCGGTGTGCGGCGTTCAGGTCGGTGTCGACATACGGAGGTACCACCTCTACCACGTTCATGTTCTTGCAACCGGTGTGCTCCAACTGCATTCGCAGAATCTTGGTGAAGGCCGCCATACCAGCCTTAGTGGAGCAGTACGTCGGGTAGAAAGGCACCGGGAGGTACGCTAAGGAGGAGGTAGTAAGGAACATATTCGTCTTGGTGCCGGACTGAGCGAGGGCGAGAAGGTGTGAGGCAAAGGAATGAGCTAACAAAATTGGTGCCGTTAGGTTTGTCGTTATTTCTCGAAGGATTTCATCCTGGTTGGGAGGCTGGTGGAAAAGCAAGTAATGGTTTTGGATACCGGCATTGACGAACACGGTATCGAGGTTGGGAAAATCTGTTAGGATACGGTTGACTTCGCTTTGCAGTATCTCAAGGTCCGTCAAATCCCACTAGAATCGGATCCAGACCATTAGCAGCTTAGCTTCAAGAGTATCAAGGTAGCGTACCACACGGAATTCGAGACCTGGCAGATCTTGTGCTAGCTGTGCCAGTTTCTGACTGTTTTTCTCGCGTCCCGTGACGACAACCTTCTTTCCCAACCGGTGGAATCGCCGCGCCACAGCCTCACCGATACCCCCGGCTGCACCGAGGATTAAAATAGTGTTAATTCTAGCAGTCATTGTGCCTAAAAATGTCGGGTCTATGGATTAGCCATGGGCAATCGATGAGTACCAGGTGGGTACGGGTACCCGAGCTATAAAAAGATAGGCAAGCTGAACACCCATCCCCCTATCCAACGGTAGGATTCGATCAGCGGCTATGGCCGTACGTGATTAAACCGTCGGCCGAAATTACTACTGCCTGCATGCGTGATAAGCGCCACTACAGTGTGGTAGTACAACAGTCCTCTTATCGCCTAACGCCTACATTGACCGTTCCGATGATGAGTTACACAGCATTTATTCGTAATCTACCTAGAAACCTGCTACGTCTAGCTATATACTATGATGATGATCGCTTCAGGTAGACCTCAAGAAGTCCTAGTGGCCCATTATCGAAGAGACTGCGGATCTCGTATCTCGGATCTGCCTCCTTCAAAAGCTCCTCGAATTCAGCCTTCGTGCGTTGTTTGGAGCCACAATTGACCAGCATGACCATATCTACTTGGCGTAAGACACGTTCTTCATGACGAGGCCATGTGCCTGGCTCCGGGATGATGATGTCGTTGATGAGTAGTGGAGTATCCGGGCTGGAGTTTTCGAGCCCAGGAATGAACGACTTGAGGATGGTGACCACATCGCGATCGGCCCAGTTATGCGTACATTGCCGAATTAAAAAGGCAGCGGCGTCTTTAATTGGCTGCGGATCGAAGAAGCTGTGTTGGAAAAATGAGACTCGACCACGAAGGCTATCAGGGAGGGAATTTCGCCCCTCGGCAAGCATGTCAGCGTTCGAGTCCTGCACAACGAAATCCAGGCTGGGATAAAGCTATCGGTCACTCGGTCAGAGACAGACGATGATAAGGTTATTTTGAGTAAACGTACTTCGGCCAAACTCTTAGAAATGTGGCCATTGCCACCTCCGCAGTCAACGACGGTACCCTCTATGGCAGACCAGTTGAACCCATCTTGAAGCAGATAGTCCAGATGGCGATCCAATTTCCTCAATCCAGCCATAGCCTTTGCGAATCGGCGAGCCTTGTCCGGATTTTTCTTGTAGAATTCGAAAATACCTACCCCATGTCGAGTGACGAATGGGTTTAAATTCTGGTGTGCTTCGTATGGGTTTGCCTTCAGACTAACGTTGCAGTCGGCAGCCGCTTTCAACATCTCATCAAGCGAGTAATGGACTACAGACCGTAGCTCTTCGTCTTGCTGCATCACGAGAGAGGTGGAGCTATGGGAAATTACCCTTGGTTGAAGTTCTTCGAAGATGCGGTACGTCATGAGCTGGCGCACGACGCGACTAGTACGGTCTAGATCTAGGCCGGCCTTCTTGGCCAAGCCCTCAAGTGTGATATCTCCAGGAGACGGTATCAACAGGAAAAACTCAAAATCAAGTGCCACTTGGAGGGCACCTAGGTCGTAGCCGGTACAGCAGAAGGCTCTAAGCCACTTCCTTGGGCCATCGATGAGACGTAGGAGGTCTTCTAGAGACGTCTTTAGGTTGGCGTGAAGGCGGCGATATTCAGGAGTGTTGGGCGGGTCTTGCGAATCGAGTGCGAATGTAGGTACGGCGAGGTCGTTTGCTCGGAAATACTTGGTCATATCCTGAGTGAGATCGAAGATGTTCTGTCCGAGAGATAGGAATGATGAGTATGGATCCTGAACAGCATCCATTGCTTGGTTCGCCATCGTGAATATGTGACTTCGAGAGGAGTTGCAGCTGGCAATTCTTAGTCTGTCAAAGCAATCACGGGGACTGACGGATTTTGTGACGCTTTTTCTTGCCCGTCCTCCCCAGTGAATCGGGATACAATATCGATTCTGATATCTGAATCCGCAAGTTTCTAAGGCCTGGATCATCATCGGGCATGACAACACGTCGGCCGATGATATCGGCACAGCCCTGACCAATGGTTGATGTAGATGCATATGTGCATATTATATGATTTACCTGGATACGGCTAAAGGGTGTTGAATGGCTCGATACGAACAGCCAGTGGAATTCGTTGATGGCTGCCTATCTGGTTGGCTATCGGAAGTTTCTCATATACCTAGGTTGGTATCTACCTCCTAAGCAGATAAACGAGGAGGTAACATTTAACACAGGTATCTGTCTAGATACCTACCTACCTGGTGGGTACGACTCAACATTGAATATTCGATTTCTACTAGTCAACCCAGTTCCAGTTTGAATGGCCTATCTCCAGTATGACAAGCATGAGCCGGTGGCTATTGTGGGTATGGGTAAGGAGTCCGATTCTGGTTCTGATTCCTGCAAGACAGTATGCTGAAACGATTAAACAGGGTGTCGATGGCCCGGTGGTGTCCGCGACGGCTCTCAGTTTTGGACCTTCTTGCGTGATAGGGTTGATGGCTGGAAAGAATTTGGTCATCCACACTTCTATAAACGAGGATTTTATCACCCTAACTCCGATCGGCCAGGTTCTGTGGCAATGAAGGGTGCCTTCCTGGCACAGGAAGATGCCCGCCTCTTTGATTATTCTTTCTTTGGCATGACTCGTCTTGAAGTCGAGACACTGGATCCGTCACAGCGAAAATTGCTCGAAGTAGCATATGAAGCTATCGAGAACGCCGGAGAATCATGGGAAAGTATCTCCGGCTCTAAGACTGGAGTTTTCGTGGGTAACTTCTGCTTGGATCATTGGATGATACAGTCGCGAGACTGGGATAACCCGAGGCCGTATGCCTTTACTGGCGCCGGAACTAGTATCCTAGCAAACCGCATAAGTTATGTTTTCAATCTTCAGGGGCCAAGGCACGTCCCCATCTGACATCCCTACTACCTCAGGACACACCACTGACGCGACATCTAGTCTGACTGTCGACACTGCCTGTTCGTCGTCCATGTATGCCTTACACCTAGCAGTCAACGCAATCCGTGCTGGTGACTGTGACTCAGCTATTGTCGCGTCCGCCAATTGGATTGCGGACCCAGGAGTTCAGATCGCCCTTGACAAACTCGGCGCGCTGTCTGCATCTTCGAGATGTCACACCTTCGATGCTAGGGCCGAAGGGTACGCCCGAGGAGAGGGTTACGGCGCCATTTACCTGAAGAGGTCGTCCCTGGCTGTGGCTGATAACTCGCCAATCCGAGCGATGATTAGGGGGACCGCCATCAACTCCAACGGGCGAACGGGTGGTATCACACGACCCAGTGCTAGAGGTCAGGAAGTAGTCATTCGCGAAGCTTATCGAAATGCTGGTGGCCTCGCTTTCCAAGATACGAGTTATTTTGAATGTCACGGCACAGGCACATACGTCGGAGATCCAATTGAAGTAGCAGCTGTGGGAAGCGTCTTTGCTTCGGGGAGGTCTCCGGATGACCCTTTGCTCGTTGGCTCTGTGAAGAGTAATGTCGGACACGGCGAAGGCGCTTCCGCTTTAGCATCAATCATGAAAGTTGTGCTTTCGCTTGAGAACCAGGCTATTCCCCCTATCTTCAATCTCGAGACACGGAATCCCAACATCGACTTCGACGGAGCCAACGTCCAACCAGTGATAGAAGTTGCCCCGTGGCCTCAGAACAGACTGCAACGAGCCAGCGTAAATTCATTCGGATATGGCGGCGCAAATGGTCATTGCATCATCGATCATGTCAATAACGTACTGCCGGACTATGTGGCACCTGGCGTCTATAAGAGCAGAGGAAACGGTACAAAGAACGGATATACGAATGGACATTGCAATGGAAAACTAACACAACACCATCCTATCGTAAACAGTCCGAGGTTGACCGCCACGACCAACACAGCTACGCGTCGATTAGTGTTACTCCCACTTTCGGCTCACAATGAACACTCACTCAAGTCAAATACTGACGCATTGTCCCGTATCATCGGTACACTTTCGTTAGCAGATGTTGCATATACGCTCGGTGCTAGACGTTCGAGGTTTGCGCATCGGTATTTCTGCATTGTGGATAAGGACAATGTCGCCCAAAGCCTTGAGATTGATGGAAAGATCATTCGAGCACCCCTGCAAACAGTCAACATTGGATTCATATTCACTGGCCAAGGAGCTCAGTGGCACAAGATGGGTGCTGAGTTATTCGAATACCGTGTATTTCGAACAGCTATTGAGTGTCTTGACAATGTTCTTGGCATACTTCCTGATCCTCCATCATGGTCACTACGGAGCATTCTCCAAGGCGAGTGTGATGAGGCCCTCATACAGACAGCCGAGATCGCTCAAGTTGTATGTACAGCCATACAGATCGGTCTTGTCGATCTGCTTGCTTCATGGTCAGTCCGACCTGCAGGGGTAGCCGGACACTCGTCGGGAGAAATCGCGGCGGCATATGCTTCGGGTCGCATCACAGCTGCCGAGGCCATCGTGTCTGCCTACCTCCGTGGCCAAGCGGTATCAAGGAATCAGAAGGACGGCGCCATGTTAGCTGTAGGTCTGGGACCTGATCAGGTAGCTAAATATCTAGAAGGCCACGAAGAGGAGGTCAAGTTGGCAGCTATCAACTCACCAGGCAGTGTCACTCTGTCAGGAGAAACGGGTGTCATCGACAAGATCTCCGCAGCCATGATAGCAGACAGCATCTTTAACAGGAAGTTAAAAACCGACGGTAACGCGTACCATTCTCATCATATGATCCCTATCGGACACGAGTACATCGAAATGCTCGCCAAGCAGATTGAATATGTTCAAGATTCTGGGCTAGCTTTTGAACAAGAGCGGTATCACAACGTATTATGGGTGTCTTCCGTCACACCTGGTAAGAGTACTGGCGAGTTTGACAATCCGGCTGCGTACTGGAGAGCCAATCTCGAGTCTCCAGTCCTATTCTCCGACGCCGTCGCCAGCCTCGTCAATAGGGAGGATGTCCCAATACACGCTCTGGTAGAAATTGGGCCTCATCCAGCACTCAAAAGCCCCGTGGAGCAGATTCTGAAGGCGGGTGACAAGGCAGTTGCATATGCCTCGACTCTAAAACGACAAGAAGACGGCCTAAGATCGATGCTGCAACTCGCAGGGACGCTATTTCGTTTGAATGCAACCATCGACCTAGCTGCTGTGAACGCTGTTGATGAGGTTGACGGCACAGGTCTAAAGCATGGGTGCACCTGCACTAGTCTTCCACCATACAGGTACACCTATGGGGAGTTGAATTACTATGAGAGCAGGGCCAGCAAAGAGTATCGATACAGATCAGTTCTTAAACACGACCTCCTGGGCTCCAAAGTCGTTGGGAATGCAAAGCTACGACCCCAGTGGCGCAACATTCTCCGGATGAAAGATGTGCCATGGCTGGGCGATCATCGTCTCGTGCCAGGTGAGTTGTTTCTCACGTCTAGTCGCAGGTCTGATCGGGTCTAACTTTCCTGCTTATGAACAGATGCGGTGTTGCCCGGGGCAGCATACATAGCGATGGCGGTGGAAGCGGCGTCTCGAACCTACGAGGATTTCCATGAACCGCTGGAGATCAAAGGCTTTCATCTTAGCGACGTGGTCATAAAAAGGAGCCTGGTGATCCCAGAAGATGATTACGGCGTTGAGGTTTTGACGAGCATGGAGTTAGTGGATGTGGCCGCGGCCCGATCACCCGCCTGGGCGACATTCTCCATCAGCTCTGTAGGACGAGAGACCGATGAATGGATCGAGCATAGCACTGGTCGCGTGAAGGTTGAAGTCGAAGCTGCTAATGAGGACGATGTCGAGCACCAGGTAACCCCGCACGCGCCGCGCGACGTCGATGCACGGGCCTGGTACAAGAAATTCTTGGATATCGGCCTCGGCTACGGCCCAGCCTTCCAACCCCTGTCTAGCGTTCGCACTGACCCAGCGTCGAGCCTGGCCGTAGCAACCGTTGCCTTGCACCCGACGACCATCAAAGGAGGCGAGTCGCGATACGCCTTACACCCGGCTTCCCTTGATGGCGCCATTCAGCTGGGACTAATTGCCTGTCACGCTGGCCAACCCGACGAGGCTAGCACAGCGTTCGTACCTGTTCAGATCTCTCGCATGTATCTCGCAAATGGCACTACAGAGGACACGTGTACTGCTGTTGCCCATGGAGAGAGGCGCGGCGTTCGTGGTGCCTATCTCGATCTGCGAATGCTGGGCCCCCACGGCGAGGTCCTCCTCAATGTCGACACGCTCCGTTGCACCAGTTACTCCAGCCAGGCAAAGCCTGTGGACAGGGCTTTTAGTAGTCCATTCACACGCCTCGTTTGGAAGCCGGACATTCGTACGTTGAACAATCGCCAAACCCGCCAGCTTTATCCTCCACCCAAGGTGAATGTTGAAAAGTCTACCCGATGGGGAATTACAAACAAGCTAGCCCACTTCGTAGTCCTCAGCATATACGAAAGCTTTGGGAAGCTTCAAGAGGGGCCCAAGCCTTCAGGCGATGTAGGCTATTTTTTTAGCTGGATCAAGAGGAAAGCTCAAGCCGATGCTTCTGACTGGATGCAAGAAGCCAGAAAGCTGGCGAGTGCTGGCCTCCTACTTGAAGAGATTGAAAAGCTAGTCGCGGAGGCACCAGATGTCGTGGAGGTGAAAATTACGAAGTTGCTTCACGATAAAATGGCCGACATTCTCTACGAGCGCAGGTCCGGAATGGATGTCATTATCAGCGAGGATCTACTGACGCCTCTCTATCAGTCCGGTCTCTTAATGACGAGCATATATCCGCAGTTCTTCCACATTCTAGCCGGCCTTGCCCACTCGAACCCGAACCTCCGCATTCTGGAGATTGGAGGTGGCACTGGTGGCGCGACACGCGTCGCGATGAAAGCGCTTAAACACCCCAATGGCATCAAAGCCTATCGAGACTACACGTTCACCGACATATCTCCCGGATTCTTGTCATCCGCTCGTGAATCCATGGCGGACTTGCACGATATGAGCTTTTCTGTCTTCGACATCGAAGTGGACCCAATGGAGCAAGGTTACGAACAGGCCTACGACCTCATCGTTGCATGCCAGGTCCTTCATGCCACATCGAATATGCACAGGACTCTGTCGAATTGTCGGAAACTCCTTAGGCCTGGAGGTAGACTTGTGTTGGTTGAGACTAACCAGAACTTCATTGTTCCCGGTGTTGTTGTAGGTACATTCACCGGATATTGGGCCGGCATCCCTGACGGTCGTGTGGATGCTCCTTTCCAGAGCCTCGAGGCTTGGGACTTCTCATTACGAGAAGCTGGTTTCTCGGGGCTGGATGTGGTGTTGGATGATTTTCCACAGCCGCACAATACCACTTCCGTCATCCTTTCCACAGTTCTCCCGGAGGTGACCAAATCAGCGCCCACATCCACGATCCATGTGCTCTATGGCAGTGAAAGGGCCCCACGTCTCGTCGAGCAAGTCTACGAGGAATTGCAACAACGAGGAGTGATTGCCAAAATAAGCTCGTTTGAAGAGGCCTTAGTTAGCCTTGCACCAGAATCGCATGTGATAGCCTTTTTCGACGAGAAGCATCTTTTAGTAAATACCAATGACCACAGCTTGAGGACTTTCCAGCATTTTGCACGGAGTGCGGCAAGCTTGGTTGCTCTTACGAGCTGTGGTACAGCCAAAGGGCGCAATGCCGACGGCGCGTTGATTCCTGGCCTACTCCGCGTGCTTCGAAATGAGAGTCCTGCCAGCCAGTATGCGTCAATCGATATAGACGCTGATAATTTCGAAGTTTATCATGACGTAGGTGATCTCGCTCGCTGCATCGTCGACCGCGAGTTTGAACTTCACGAGGCCAACTCAATGAACGACGTGAGGGGCAATCCAAGAGATCTTGAATTCTCCTGGCAAGATGATTGCATGTGGGTCAGTCGCCATGTACCCGACGCAGGCTTCCACTCGCAACATGGCCTAGACAGGCGGGGGATGACGGCGGAGCTGCTACCACTTAGCAGCCAAGGTCCTGTTAAAGCCATGTTCGAGATGCCCGGTGTCCTGAACTCCTTGTGTTTCACATCCTACAAGGAGCTTCTGCAACCACTACAACCGGGGTTCATTGATGTGGCGGTTGCGGCTATTGGCGTGAACCAGAGAGACGTGGATCACTGGACTGGCCGCTTAGACGACAACCACCTTTCTTCCGAATACGCGGGAATCGTTAGCAAGGTGGGCGCCGGAGTTGGTAGTTTCAAGGTTGGTGACCGCGTATATGGTCTCGGAAAGGGCCAGTTTGGTAGTTACACACGCGTACCAGCCGCCTTCGTCTGCAAACTTCAGCCGGGCGATGACATGACGCAGATGGCTACGATGCCATTGGCATACGCGACCGCTATTTATGCTTTCGATTACGTCGCCCACTTACGAAAAGGACAGACCGCCCTCATTCAGTCGGGAGCAAAGGACGCAGGGTTAGCATCTATATGCCTAGCCAAGGCAAAGGGAGCAGATGTTTTTGCCACAGTCGACACGACTGAACAAGCCAACTTCCTCGTCAACGAACTAGCCATACCGGCCTCACATGTCATCGCAACGCCCAGCTTGAGCGCTCTCCGGCGTACTGCGCAGACTACAAGCAAAGGAAATTTCGATGTAATTATAAGTACTACTCGAGACGAACTTTCACGTTCATTCCAGCAAGTATTAGCACCTCTTGGCTACCTCATTGACGTTGGCAGAGCCAACAAGCAGAACCATCCGACAATAAGTTCGGACTTTTTCCGAAGCAACACAAGCTACTGCTCGATTGATCCTTTCGCTATTCTCGACTCGGACCCAGGACTTGGTACAGAGCTGATGCGGGCTGTTGACAGCTACTACCGGAATGGACTGATCGGACCCATCCAAAGGGTTACAGCACCCCATGTATCTCAGTTGTCCGCTGCCTTGGGGAACTTCGCTGACATGGTTGGGAAGCTCGTCGCAAGATTTGACGATACTGAGACTCTAGTCAGGATGATCCCTTCAGCGCCAACGGCCAACTTCGACTCCGAATCATGCTACGTTATCACAGGTGCACTGGGTGGCTTAGGCCAGTCCTTGATTCGATTGATGGGCGATCGGGGTGCAAGGCACCTAGCACTTCTTTCTAGACGTAACATTTCCAACGTCCCGGAAGCATTGAAACTCGTCGAGTCGCTAGCCGGCCGCGGTATCCGTGTTGAGTCCTTTGTTTGCGACGTTAGTAAGATCGACCAGGTCATGCGCGTGATTAGACAAATCTCTTCGTCCCGTCCTATTAAAGGTATCGTGCACGCCGCTGTCTCGTATCTGGACCTTACGTTCGACCAGGTTTCCTCCTCGAGATGGAATCAGAGTCTGTCAGCTAAGGTGGACGGGACGAAGAATTTGCACGAGGCAACCATTTCAATGCCTCTTGATTTCTTCGTCATGACCACCTCGGCCTTGTCAGTGTACGCATTTGCGACGCAGGGCGCATACACCGCGGCCAACAATTTCCAAGATGCATTCGCACGGCACCGACGGCGAATGGGTTTAGCTGCGTCGACAATATCGTTTAGCCTGGTCCGGGAGATTACGAATGTAGGCACCAATGCCATCACCGTAGATCTGTTTGAGCGCAACAAGACGTTGACACTGAGCGAATCTCAATTCCTTACCCTCCTCGAGCCAGCATTCCTGAATAACAGGACGTCAGACAACATAGTCTCCGAACAACAGCTTGGTCAACAGGAAGATCCGCTCTCGGCCGCAAACTTGCACACCTATTTGGATCCCGCGGGCATGGCGTCTAGGGATCGAGAGCAGAATGCAAACAAAGTTCCTTCATCTAATATCTTGCCACGCTGGTATAGCGATGGACGCATTTCACTGATCATGCGCTCCTTCTCGGATGCACAACGGCAATCTGCCCCTCTACAGAATTCCCCAGATGAAAGGTCCAAGAATGCCGTTACTCATACGCGTACTCAGTTTGATGCGGCTATCCGAGATGGGATTTCTGGGCGTACTTCCACTGTGGCGCTTGTGCAGGGTGCTATAATTAACATGGTGGCTGAGATGTTGTTTGTGGATATAGAGAGCATCGATCCGGCGAAGTCGATGGCGGACCTAGGCGTGGATAGTCTAGTTGCGGCCGAGTTGCGTAATTGGTTCCTTCAAGCGCTTGGTGCCAATATCAGCATGTTGGATCTTCTCGAACCGAGTGTGGGAATTAGTACGCGAGCTGCTAGTATCACTGATGAGGCGCTGGCTGCAAAGGTGTAGATTAAATGATAGGACATTTATATCCGTTAGCCCCTATGTATCCCCACCAAAACTCATCAATTTTGAAAGGCCGTCAAAACTTCAAAATAAATCGCAAAATTCTAAATTTCTTTCGTATCATTAGATAATTACATGAATTATTAATATGATTAGAGACGTATTATTATTATGCTTGAATCGCTGAGTGGTGTTGCGATAAATGTGGAAGGAGTGCAGCTCCTAAGAACCGTTTGGACTTTTGGGTGAGGTGTACAAAACTTCAAGTATAACCCTAAATAAAACATGCATTTCTAATTCATTTTAAGACTTTTAGAACTTTAATATTAATTTGAAGTAATTCTATTTTTATTAAAAGTAAATTATGAATTCTTTAAATTTATTTTACATTTTTTAGAGCTTTGCGAACATGGCGAGTTTTGGTGGGAAACGGGGGAGCTAACGGATAAAAAGGTCCACTCACTGTAGGAAGATTTCAAGGTACCTACCACTGTTACGAAGCAAACGCCCGGGCAGGTTTATTTTCATGTTGGTAGAATAATATGTCGACCCCAGCAAAGATACTTCGTTCCAGGTACCTTAGGTTAGGTACGTTAGAATTGCCTACCTCCTAGTATCGAAGTATTGCTTCACTTGGCGGTGACTCCGAGGGAGCAAGCCTCCTACTCTAGTATCTCCAGACTTGACAGGACTCACAGGGTATGCCCGTTAGAAAACATTTGATTCGATAAGATGATATTCACGTTAATCAGAACTTGTCCGTGAAGTGTTAGGAAAGTAGTAAGTATTCAGAAAATCGCAAAACACTGGAAGCCCGTCTATTGTCCTCCTCCCCGTAGCCTTCATTAGGCACAGTACGTACTTCATACCAGGTAGGCACCTATACCCACGTAATCACAGCGCTTTCTGTCCAGTGCATACTATTCTTGGGACGCACAGAGCAGCCCCATCCATGGACTCCTCGTACGCTTCTTCGACGAGTCGGAAGTATCTGGAAGCTGCTTCTGGTTTGCCGAGTTTCATCAAACCCTCCGCAAATTCTTCTGCTGTTAAGAGATGCTGCTCGTTGAAAGCCTTGGCCAACTCTGGACTATCCCCAACGAAGTCGATTTTGACGTCCTGGAACCCCTCTTCGGTGAAGAATTGAGGTAGCTTAACGGTCCAATCGTGAAGGCCCCCTGCCCATGACCACTCACGAAGCTGATCCAGAGCCGGCGTTTGCACATTCGGGTCCACTTTCTTCACACACATATTCATCGTGTCTAGCTCGTCCCACTGCAGATATCCTCCGGGCTTCAGAAGCTTAAGGAGGTTCCGAAGGATGGGCTGAGGATTCTTAGATTCAACGACAAGCACCAGCAATCTGGTGTGAATATAATCGTATTTTCCGACAAGATCATCCGGGACCTGATCGAAAATATTCCAGTGTCTCATATTGACGTTTGAAGGCAGCCATTGCTGATGAGGGGCCTGGCGAATATCGTAGTCAAGGCCGTCTAACTGCGCTTCGGGGAACTCTCGCGAAACATCAACAAGCCATACGCCACTCCCCGAAGCCACTTCCGCTATGACCGCAGTTTTGGGAAGAGAAGACAGGATAGTAGGATGGATATTGAATTTCAGAGCATCTTTCCAAAGGTAGAATTGGAGATTGAGACGACTGGCGGCAGCGTGACGCCGGCTGCGGTTCAAAATGTAGCCATGACCGCTGGTGAGGCTCCAGTCAGTTACAACGGGTCCTTCTTCTCCCATGGTTGTGACTCTGGCTGTTGGTGAAAAAGCAACTGGTACAGGAGGTGGGTAGGTGCTTATTACCATTACCTACCTGCCTACATAGGAGGGACCTAAATAGTAGTCCCGTTGTCGTCACACAGGTTTACTGGGTACATCCTAGCATCGGCCGATTGCAACCTGGCGTCGGGCGTCGGGCGTCGGGCGTCGGGCGGCACCTGAGAACGGAGGTACCTAGGTAGGTAGTATTCATTTATCTCCATTAATACACTGTTCAAGTACATAAAGTACTTGAGATTTTACCTATCAGCTACCGATGAAGAGACGTAGATATTATTGCAATGGCTTTCAACCAATCTAACATACCGTATGTACCTAAGTAGATACCCAGGTACTCGCTTAGGCAAGCCTTTCTCGCGTACAAGGCGTTGATTGGCTGCTCATCTTCAGAAGTCACAGAATTTTAGGGATGATTCGTGCTGATAGGAGGTACCTACCAGGTAGGTAACACAACTAATTCCGTTAAATCCGTCTTCATTTGCTTTTGTTTGTCTTGGGAAAGGGAGTGAGGGGCAAAGTTGAAATTCTCAAGTGGAATTAAGAGCAACTCACAACATTATCTACCTCTTCCCCTTCGTCGTAAGACTGGACAGCATAGGTACCGCTCCCTATCTAACACTCGTATCATATTTACAATGGCTTCATTCCTTGTTACCGGTTCCTCTAGAGGCTTCGGGCTGGCACTTGTCCGACGACTTGCTTCACTCCCCACTTCAGAAGTCAGCAAGGTCTTCGCCACTGCGAGAGGAGATTCTACCCAGCTGGACCAGCTTGCTAAGGAATCCCCTGGTCGGGTCTTCTTTATCAAGCTCGACGTTACTAACGAAGCATCCATCAAGCAAGCAGCCACCGAAGTCGAAGCAAAACTAGAAGGGAAGGGACTTGATGTCTTGATCAATAATGCTGGCGTGTGTCAGTATGCGTCCGATGGGGTGAAATCCATGTCAGACTCCGACCACCAAACGTATTAGCAGGTTGATTTACAAACATTCGTAGGGATAATCTCGGAGACAGCTTGACCATCAACGTCCTCGGCGTCCACTGGGTGACCCGATCGTTCCTCCCACTCCTCCAGAAGGGAACGCTCAAGAAAGTTGCTAACATGTAAGACGAATACATGCTATCCCTCGTCTTCTCTCATTTAACAGTACCAAGTGCAACTACCCTAGGCTCCATCACACTAGCTCGCGCAGCTTCTTACCTCCCTGCCCCAGCCTACAAGATCTCAAAAGCAGCCATGAGCGCTCTTACCGTCCAGTATGCTCTCGATTACGAAAAAGAAGGTTTCTCATTCATGGCTGTCTGCCCCGGCGTACGTACCATGCCCTTCCTCTTTGGAGTGCCAAATGCTTAACTTGCCACACAGTGGATGAAGACAGATCTCGGTGGCGGTGACATGGCAGATTTATCGACCGACGAAGGCGCCGAGGCTTCATTGGATATCATTCTGAAACCAGGGCAGGAATACAATGGAAAGATGCCAAAGGTTCTTGTGAAAGGTTGGGAGAAGGCCAA
The DNA here is from genome assembly GCA_022578845.1 of Hypoxylon cercidicola. Taxonomy (NCBI): domain Eukaryota; kingdom Fungi; phylum Ascomycota; class Sordariomycetes; order Xylariales; family Hypoxylaceae; genus Hypoxylon; species Hypoxylon cercidicola. The sequence goes on from MU399511.1 coordinate 670,588, forward strand.
GGGAAATAACCAGTACGATGGAACTATTGTTCCTTGGTAATGGTTTCATACCCACCTCCCAAGCATCTGCTATGACGATGCCTCCCTTATTCACGTTCCCGGCAGATCTGGCGAGACTCCTGAACCAGTGGGAAGTTTGAGTTATAGTGAAGAGATGACCAAGTCCAGAGATAGGTGATTCTAGAACCATAATCAATATCCGAGAATGGTAATATCAATGAAAATCACACACCCTCCATACCCATTTCTGGGGCTTTCATCTGGATGTCTCTTGATCAATTCCTACTATATTAGCCACCCGCTGAAACCAAGTCTACATGCACTTGTGATCTGCAAGACGCAGTGTTGCTCTAGTCGTGCTGGATATTACCCAAGTACATTCGTCTCGACAATTCAAATGTGTACTAGATGGCGCATACCAATCGTGTCATGAGCGGCATTAAATCTACTCTACGCCTTGTTGATGCACTCTACAAATCATGCGAATACATAGTCGATGGATCGAAAGACGGCCAGCTCACCATATCCCCAATCGCCATGAAGTCGCCCACTGAACTCAGGCCCGCTGGATCGCAAGGAAGCCAGCTCTCCACTTCGCCCGTAGCCGTTGTCACTCTGGGCGGATAAGGTGCTGTATTCTCGGTTTCCTGATTCGAGAATAGGGCTACCTCGTCAGGCCCAGGCCCAGGCCCAGGCCCCGGCCCCGTTGTCCCTGCATTGACCTCTGAGACTTTGCTCAGTAGTTGCACTATGGTTCTTGCTCCAATATCAGCCAAACTGCTGACCTCAGCAAGCATCTGTAGCCGCTTCAAGGCTCCTTGTATGGCTTGCAGGCACCCCAGCCGTGTGGCAGCATGCGTGCTCACCTGCAGTGGGTCTGCATTAAGCATACCTGGTTGAGGAGTGGGCTGTCGCGCGTGATCTCCGGGTAACATTGGGTCTGTATACAGATGCACTAACAGCACCGCTGCTTCGAAGGTGGAGATGACGATTCCCACAAGGCGCGTGTGGCAGCCTCCAAGCAAGTCGTGCAACTTCATGACGCTGTCCATGGAGCGCAGAGCTGCGACTGCCAATGCCTTTTTCTGAGAAGCAAGGAGGACGCGCTTATATGCGGGCAGGGGTGGTGGCTGCCATAAGAGGAGCGGTCGGAAGTTCCAGCATACCGAATCGTAGATGGCAATGTGGAGAAGTTTTCGCTGCATTGGCAGTTTCGGGCACTGGTCATCCCATGTCTCGTCTGGATCTACGAGGGCGAAGGCCGGAGGAAGCTGCACAAGATATTCGCGACAGAACTTTCCGTACCGTTCTTCAGCAGCGATTAAGTCGTACCCGACGCCCTGTACAGGCCCGGCTCCGCGCCAGAAATCGGCTAGCCGAGCTTGCAGGGCCCTTTCGGTGAAAGGATCGGGTACCTCGACGCACGATTCTATACCGTCTCCCACGGCCCGGCCATCGAGAGGACGCAGTTTCGGCCAGTTCTCTGGGCATAGAAGCCCGGGAATAAAAGCGATACGGTCTAGCTGCCGAGATAGCAGACTATCACACACAAAGAGGCTACAGAACGTCCTACGCTCCATCTCTCGATCGGCCTCATCCATCTCGTGCCGCGACCTCGCCAGGTCACTATCCATGCCAATACTCTGCGCAACCCGAGTAGCGCGGCCCACGACTTCCCAGAACGCAGTTGTTGTTCCTTCGATCTGGCATTGGAGTCCCGAAAAGGCCAGATACTGAACTCGGATTAAGGAACCTCGGCCATCTGCGGCTACGCTGATGGCTTCGAGGTTATCGGCAGTATCATCGCACATGCTACGCACATCAGCGAGCAACACACCGCGTATCTTATCGAGCGTGTAACCCGGTGACGGGAGAAAGTGTAATGCGTAGGAACAGATGCGCAGGATGAGCACAGCAAAGTCCACTTCCGATGCGAGTCTCACCTGTTCCACCTTCCACCACGCCTGATATCTGGCTAGGAACCAAGGAGCATGTACAAATTGGTCGATCCTATTCCAACGCCGCGTTAGCCCTGTCCCGAGCAAAGCTGGTCTCTCACTTGGAGACGGGACGGAATGGATCCCAGTGATGGAACTTGAAGCATTACGAACCAATTCACTTCGGCCGCGAAGTACTGCACGACAAAGTCTAATATCTGCCTATCGGGCATTCGCTCAACATTGCGTTGAACTTCGTCGACTGCCTCGGGGAGAAGTGCGACAGAGCCACCGTAAGGGGTGTCGCGACGAGCTAGCCCTAGCTGGAAGCAAGTCCGTATCTTTAACAATCTGCACTCGTTTTCCCACAGGATTTCAAGATGCATTTACCTTTCGTACGAGTGCTAGTGTATTGCTCTCGCTGTCTTCGAAGTAGCCGTAGGACTCGGCGAGTGAGGAGCTAGACCACGGCCCAACGGGCATTGCCGTCTCGGCAAAAGCACTCCACTCATTTCTCAACCGGTTCCCCACACTTCTTGTCCTTGTTCGAGATGCATCACCCCTCCGGGGCTCAGGTAGCGCTGCCGGGCTGGACGCTAGACTACCCGTGGTGGGATAATAGACACAGTCTTCTGGGCATTGTCTCCTGGCGCAATGGTTGCAAGGATATTCGCGGCTGCACTGTTGTCAGACAGCCATTTAGTATGAGATATTTAGTGTAATTGGGGTAGTGGTGCGGACTTTTTGTTTTCGGGTATAGCATGGTATACACGAGGAAATCACGCGTCTCCGGGAAGAACTCATTCCTTCGAAAGGATCACGAGGACTTCGGTATAGACAATAGATTATCACGAATAGCCAAAGTTGGGTCTTCGTTTCTAGCGTTAATTCCAAAGATTTCTTCGAAGCCAAGCTACTGGTACATTCCGGGCAAAGCTGCTCCTAAAGGGACATCATGCGTACCTGGTAGGTAGAGCCTTGTTGGCCTCTACCGGGCGGGGGTTTGATCGCTGCATCTTTTCTGTGTGACAAGTATGATTCACGTTGGCGCTGAAAGCTGATAGTGGCAATCAATTTGCTATGTTGCTGCACGATCGCAGACACCGACGCCCGATCGCAGTGGAGAGGCGTCTTCAAGCCACTCGCCAGGTAGACCACTTGAATCAGGGTAAGTAGCTTGGCTAATATGCGAGAAGTTAAGGCGCATAGGATAGGAATATTATATCTGACCCCAGTTACCTGGGTAGGTACTTTTTCCTGTCCCTGGCCTGAAGTTGATGCTATCTTCAGATGTCTATGCTATCAACCCATTGTGTCCAGCCTGCCAGAATGGAGATCCAAGATCCCGCCTCATACAGAATAGGACATACAGCAAAAGCGTTCGTTCTTGTTTCAGTAGGGACCTGGGTTATATACCAAATGGTCAAGGTGATATACAATCTCTACTTTCACCCCCTGAGCCATATCCCCGGACCAAAGCTCGGGGCTGCGACATACCTCCCAGAATTCTACTACGATGTAGTGAGGTCCGGTCGTTACACAAGGCGCATCCAGCAGATGCATGAGCATTACGGTACGCCATATACTCGCTCTCAAGCCACAATGTAAGATATCCTGACAGGTGAATAGGTCCAATCATTCGCATCAACCCTGGCGAAATTCACTGCAACGATCGTCATTTCATCGATGAAATCTACGCCGTAGGAAATAGAAAACGTAACAAGCCCATCCATCAGGTCCTAGGCAGCGGAGTGTAAGAGCATCTTGAATACTCCCGTAGCTCTGTATACCCTTTATACTACGATTCCAAGACACGAAACTGAGTATGCTAATACAACCCCAACCTCCAGTGCCGAGCATGCAACCTTCTCAACCGCCAACCATGACGTCCACCGGATGCGGCGAAACACGCTGTCGAAGTTCTTCTCCCGCGCTCAGGTTTCCCGGCTTGAACCAACAGTTCGCGATCTCGCTGAACGCCTTTGCGATAAGATTCTCGCCGCCGGGAAAAGAGCGCCGTTTGACGTCACTACGGCATACAGTTTGTTCACTACAGATGTCATTTCCGGCTATTGCCTGGGAGAGAACCTCGGCCTCACAGCGCAGGAGGGCTGGGAGCCGAATTTTCGAGAGCCGCTGTACGCACAACTGAGACTCGTTTACTTGTTCCGTTTCATTCCCTTTCTAAAACACGCGGGTGTTGCGATGGCAATGTAGGTACACGCATCTCCTCTTCAGTTCTTGAGGCTAACGAAGAAAAGGTTCACCAGACGCCTTTCGGAAGACATGGAGACATTGTTCAACGCGCTGATAGTAAGTCTAAGCTATCTCATGCATAATAAACTTCGTTTAGACCGTGTAGATTAATGTATCATAGGTTGATATGCCTAACTATGTCAAAAGGGCGCAAGCCGACATTGACAAGGGCCTAGATAACGGTACTTCTGTTTTTAGCTCCTTGCTCCAATCGGATTTACCGCCGAGTGAGAAGACTCTCCAACGTATGACGGAAGAAGGCTTTTCCCTATTTGCGGCTGGCACAGAGACCGTCAGCTGGGCCCTGACAGTCATCACGTACCACCTCCTTACGAAGCCAGCCATGCTGGAAAGGCTCACTGCCGAGGTGGGCCAAGTGATGGATAGTTCGGGGCATCTACCGGCCTGGGCTGGGCTTGAAAAGCTTCCATATCTGGGCGCTGTTATTTATGAGGGTCTACGACTCTCGTACGGCCTCGCGAGTCGGACGTCACGCATCCCAACCGAAGAAGACCTGCTTTATCGCGGCGATTGGACACCAAAAAGCAGCCATACGCCAACAAAAGTAGAATATATGATACCGAAGGGGTATGCAATAGGGATGTCCTCTGTGATCACGCATCACGACGAAACCATATTCCCGGACTCGCACTCTTTTCTCCCGGAACGTTGGTTGGACGAAAAGGACCAGCATCGTAAAGAACTTGATCGCGCGCTGCTGGCTTTCTCGAAAGGGAGCCGAGGTTGCATTGGCATAAAGTAGGTATTGCTACCCTCTGTTGGTCAGCTTTCACTGACGACAGCTTTTCGCAGCCTCGCTTATTGCGAACTCTATTTGTCACTTGCGTTGTTAGTTGTTCGTGTATTCCCGCACATGCAACTATATGAAACCACTGAGGCAGATGTTGCGTATGATCACGATTTCTTTAATCCATTCCCAGTGTGGAATAGTAAGGGGGTAAGAGCAGTTCTGGTTTGATGGTAATTAATGATAAGTTCCTGGTGAGTGGACAAAGGCATCTGATGGGTATTGGATTTTGTAGACTGCTTATCTGCTATGCTCGGAGCTTGCGGAGGGTTTTTCGTGTCTTATACTATCGTGGTCTATGATTTGGGGGCCTAAGGTGGTCTAGCGTGCCTGTCCTGGCCTGGCCTGGATTGAACATATGCTAAGGGGGGTTGAGGTGGTTCGTGAGTAATATAAAGAATCCGAGGTTGTCTTGCTGAAGATAATCACCACTTTATAACTTGAAAATCTGCCCACCGCCGACTCTCACACTTGAGAATAGGGGCATGTAACAGAAGACCTGGCTTACGTAAACTCCGGGTCGTTGTGTCTAACGTACATACCTTAGGTAAGTACATAGAGCTATAGCGTAAGTAGGTACTTTCTCGGGAGCAGTGTTAGGTGCGCAGTACCCACAAGTGGTATGCAATTAGCCCCACTAACAGCCCCTCATACAACTATCAGTATGTATCTGTTAGTGCCACTAACGGCCCGGTACAAAGACTAAATTTCAAATATTCAACCCTCCGATTCTTTCATTCATTGTTGCGTCTTAGTCAAAGCTTTCCAAATAATGCAACTTATATCAAAAGTTTTGCCTAATTGAGCGCTTTCTAATGATACAGGTTGCAGGCCAGTGCATGCCCTGGCTGTTGAGATATTCAAAGATTTGTATATGGAGGCTCCTAGTTGCGACCTTTTGGGGGGTCACATGATACCCCCAGGAATCAGCACTCAGAAGTGCTGGCCAGCAATTCTAGATACAATTGTAATTAAACCACTTGTCGCAACAAGGTGCAACTTGACTCATTATTTTCACAATGAAGTAACGGATTGATTGATTCTAATTGCAAGATTTGACAATTAGAATTGGTTAAGTTATTAAGTATAATTGTCTGGAATTGACAATTATTTAAGAATTTGTCAAAGTACCTTGAGGCTCTGCGCACTAACAGATACATATGGCTAAATGTATGAGGGGTTGTTAATACGGCGAATTGCATACCCCCGCCGGATACTGCGCACCTAATACCGGTGCCACTGCGCACCTAACACTGCTCAAAAATAATATAAATAAAAATATAAATTTTATAATTTTTATTATATAGAAAAAATAAAAATAAAATATAAAAAAATATTTTATAAAACGTAATATATTTTTTAAAAAAATCTCTCTAGCTAATTTACTTTTCGGAATTAATTTAATAAAAAAATATTCACCCTAAGTCATGTGACCTAGTAATCGGCCTTTCAAGCTCCGATAAGACATCTAGCAAATCTCCCCACAGCTTCTATCGCTTTTTAAACAGCTGCTCGAAACCATGGAACTGTCATCTTCTCAAACCAGGCCCATCTCAAAAGAGGGCTTAGTTGAACCTCTTAGGATTGACGATTCTCAGATAAGGTGCAGAGAGTCTTCGGATCTTGTCTATGAACAAGGTCGCCAACCCGAAAACACCCTGCCAGAGACACCACCAGCTGAGCCCGAGGAACAAGAATATGCTCAAGGCTGGCGGTTATTTCTGATCCTCTCGGCTCTGCTATTGTCCATTTTCTGCCAAGCGCTCGACGACACCATCATCGCGACTGCTATTCCCCGTATAACCGACGATTTCAAACGCCTCGACGATGCAGGCTGGTATGGGAGCGCCTACTTACTCACCAATGCGGCTTTTCAGCTTTTCTATGGAAAGCTGTACCAGATCCTACCACTGCGCCTAGTATTTCTTTGCGCATTGTTACTCTTCGAAGCCGGCTCTTTGGTTGCTGCTCTTGCACCGACAAGTGCGGTATTGATAGCAGGACGTGCCATAGCGGGTACCGGGGCTGCTGGCATTACCAGCGGCGCGCTAAACATCATTGCACACACTACGCCCGTCCACCGACGACCGTTTTTCGTGAGCTTAATTGGCGCCGTATACGGAGTTGCCAGTGCAATTGGACCTATTCTAGGAGGCGCTCTCGCAGAAAAGGTTACGTGGAGGTGGAATTTCTACCTAAACCTGCCCATCGGAGGTGCTACGGCCATTGTCCTTCTCCTGGTGCTCCGCCGCCTCCCGCCTAGTGCTCAAGGGCATCGTCTACCTATCCGCACTGCAATAGCACGTCTGGACCCTATAGGGACCTTCACATTTATCCCGAGCATTGCTTGCCTCCTCACGGCTCTTCAGTGGGGAGGCACGACCTACCCCTGGTCGGACGGCCGCATAGCAGCTCTCTTGACCGTCTTCGCCGTGCTTCTTGTCGCCTTCGTACTTGCGCAAGTCGTGCAAGATGACAGGAATGTGACTGTCCCCAAGCACATAGCCAGGAATCGCGACATGGCGTTCGGGGCTCTCTTTTCTTTTTGCCAAGGCGCCGCTTTCAACCTATACATATTCTCCATTCCGCTTTACTTCCAAGCTGTCAAGAATGCCACGCCGATTGCCTCCGGAGTAGACTATCTTCCCCTCATCCTTGGAAACGCGGTGTTTATCTTCGTAGCCGGGTTGCTCACTGCAAAAATCGGCACAAATGTTCCGTGGGTGTGGGCTTCGAGTGTTCTAATGGCCGTCGGAGCCGGCCTGCTGACCCTTCTCCGCCCGGACTCCGATCCCGGGCGCTGGATCGGATACCAACTTCTGTTCGCCATCGGATCGGGCTTAGGATTTCAGCAGCCGTTCGTGACGGCCCAGGCTGTGTTGCCGCTAGATGATATCGGGCCTGGGACGGGCATCATGATGCTCGCGAACCTTGGAGGAGCGGCTATCTTTGTTAGCGTGTCCTTGAGCGTCTTCGCTGAGAACCTCGTATCGGGCGTGGCGGCCCTTGGACTGGACGGCGTGGACCCCCATTCCATAGTCCAGCTTGGCGCTACGGAACTCAGGCAACTTGTTCCTTCGCAAGATGTAGACCAAGTCGTCGTCGCGTATAATACTGCGCTCATAAGGGCGTACCAGGTTGGGCTGGTCCTGTCGTGCATTTCCGTCATCGGGCCGGCCGGGATGAGATGGGTTCCTTTAAAGAAAAAGGGTGATTGAGGAATGAAATATTTATACAATTTCAAATCGAAATTTATTGTCTTAAACCCTCCCATAGCATATAATCGTCATTTGTAGGTAAGTCATCATCAACCGCCAGTTAGATATGGTTATTGTACTTGATCCTTACATATTACCGTAAGTTTTGCACCTTTAATAACTCCCAATACGTCCCCCTTTTTTGTACCAGTTCATCGTGGGTACCTGTTTCTATCAGCCGCCCTTGTTGAAGAACACATATCCTGTCTGCTTTCCTCATAGTATTCAGCCGATGCGCAACCGCGATTGTAGTTCTATCCTTTGAGGCAGCCTCAAGTTCCTCTTGAATAAGTGCCTCTGACTCGGTATCCGAGGCCGAGGTAGCCTCATCTAGAAGCAGAATTCTCGGATTTCGTATCAAGGCCCTTGCTATGGCAACGCGCTGTCTCTGACCGCCGCTAAGCATGCAACCCCCTGGGCCGACGAACGTGGATAGACCATCCCTAATAGAAATTCAGCTCTCAAAAATCAAGCGAGAGAGCGAGGTGGGAGGAAATAATGAATCAAAATAAAACTTACGGAAGAGAGATGATAAAGCCGTCAATGTTAGACTGTCGGCAGGCAGCCCATATGGCTTCGTCAGAAACGTCTTCACCAGGCAGGCCCATGGAGATATTCTCCCTGACCGTGCCCGAGAATACCACAGAATCTTGGCTGACCAGCGAGATTGCCCTCCGATGCTGTGCTATATCGATCTTCGACAGGTCTTGACCTCCTATTAGAATCATGCCGTTCGTCGGGTTATAGAAACGCTCTAGGAGTGATAATACCGTACTCTTCCCGCAGCCGCTTGGCCCAACAAGAGCTATGTACTGGCCTACGCCAACGTCAAGGCTAAAGTTATCCAGTGCAAGGCGGGAGGCCCGCGACGGGTATGCAAAGCTGACCCCCTCGAATTGTATATGGCTTTCCCGTTTATCCATCGCCTTCTCTTCTTCAAGGGGGGTTTCTCTTACAGGGGACGTGATCTTGCGGTCGAGAAGCCCCTTGATTTCCCAGCTGGCGTGCATTGCCTTGCTCGCATCAGGAGCAAAGGTGAAAATGGAACCGGCGATTTGGGACCCAGAGACTAAGGTGGCGATGCAGACGAAGAACTGGAAGAGCGAGTAGCCTTCGTCAAGGATCAGGGTGCCACCGTACCAGAAGGCCAGCGCAGCTGCAAGATAGACTACAGACTGAGACGCAGCGTAGAGACTAGACGCGCCGAGAATCGAGCGCAGGGATTGCTCGGACTGCTTTACTAGGAATCCATTGTACCTCTCGAGGACAAATTCTTCAAGCCCAAGACTTGCCACGGTACCGATGGACTTGATTAGCTCGCCTGCGTACGAAGTGGAATTTATTCCGCTTTGCCTCGTCTTGGAGTCGAAGACGGATAGCATCTGCAGCCGAAGCCAGCCACAAGCTACCACGACGGGAACTGTCGCAGTGCAGACCAGAGCCAATTTCCAGCCAATGGCAAGAGAAATGACGATCCCTCCGAGGATAGTGGCAATGAAAGTCAGAGCGCCTCCAACGACGGAGCTGCTTAGACTATTGAGGGCTTCGGTGCTGGAAGACAGCACGGACAGGAGTGCGCCGGTAGAATTCATCTTCTCGTCGAAGAACTCGACGTCCTGAGACACGATCGACCGAAAGCAGAGGCTCTTGACACGACGCGCGAGTTTCCCGGCTGCGTATGAGAAAGAATACCCAAGACCGAGCGCGAAGATGAAACCGACGAATGCCAAAGTGAGGAAGATACCTGCGAATACATCGATTTGGCTTCGGAGCATGCCGTACTCTGGCGGTGGTAGTGATAGAACTTGAAGCACTTTGGCAAATACGACAGCTTGCCTGGTAAATCGGTTAGCGCCGCTTGATCAGAGAAGGCATAGATTTGGTCGTAGGATAGCGAGACTAACCCCGGGATTACTAAACCGACAACAACGGAGCAGAAGAGTGCGAAGCACAAGATCATCCATTCTTCCCTATTTAACTGAGCTAGAAAGACCAAGGTCTTGCCTAAACTCAGGACTTCCGACTTGTGAATCTCATGAGGCGAACTTATGGTTGCGGCCGCAGGATCTGGTACAGTCTGACGCTGCATATCTGATGACAATCTGGAGATCTGAGATAGTTCAATATCGTAATGGCGCTTATCATCGGCATTCTCCTCTTTACCCGTCTGGGAACTTTCTACCTGTTGAGCACGAACTAGACAGGCGTAGTGGTTGTCGAGTGCGATGAGCTCGGAGTGAGTTCCTTGCTCAACAACGCGGCCTCGGTCAAGGACGATTATGTTATCAGCATTGCGAATTGTACTTAGACGATGAGCAATCACAATGGTGGTTCGATTGTTCGCTGCTGTGCCTATAGCATTCTGGACAGCCGACTCGGATTTTGAATCTAGGGCAGAAGTTGCTTCGTCCAGCAGAAGAACAGTAGGGTCTCTGATCAAAGCCCGCGCTATGGCAATCCTCTGTCGTTCGCCTACGGAAAGCTGGATCCCGTTCTCTCCGACCCGGGTCTGGTATCCGTCCGGCAAGGTCGAGATGAAATCGTGGGCGTTGGCCATCTTAGCAGCCGAGAAAACTTGCTGGTCCGTTTCACCTTCTAATACCTGCTTTGGAGAATTGATGGCTCCGTATCGGATATTTTCGAAGATGGTGGTGTCAAACAGGACGGGGTGCTGTCCCACTAGGGCCATCTGGCCACGTAACCAACGCAGATTCATCGACTGGATATCGACATCATCGATACCTGTTACGAGATATTAGGTTGGACGTTTTACTGTCTCGATGGAAGTCGCATACATGCCAGGGGGTCATTGTAGGTACTTACGTATTTCTCCGCTAATAGACTCGTAAAACCGCTCCAAGAGGTTGATGATGCTGCTCTTTCCGCTCCCTGAAGCACCAACTATCGCGGTACTCTTCATTGCGGGACACTTGAAAGAGATGTTGTCTAATACCAGGTGGTCCGGCCGCTTAGGATACGCAAGACTTACCCCACGAAGCTCTATACCCCCCTTCAAGTTGTTCAATGTTATCCCCGACGCGTCAAACGGGTCTTGCGTAGAGCGGCGAGCCATCTGCTCCAAGACAACGGCAGCACTAGAAGCAGTAGAGATGAGTGCCTGGGTAGAAGGAGCAACCCTAAGAATCGCGAAGGCGCCCATGTTCACCACGAGAGCTATCGTCGTAATCTGGCCGGCGGATACTTCCCCCTGAACCAGAAATATAGATCCTGCCCAAAAACATAGAGCAAACACCAGAATCGGGACAGCGTTTGACCAAGCAATGAACAGGGTGATTATATTCCGGGCTTTCATGTTTAGCGTTTCGGCGCTCTCCAGGTGCGAGTCATACTTGTCCGCGAGGTGATCCTGCAGTCCAAAAGCAAAGACATGCCTTATGGATGACAGCGCCTCTTGGGCAACGTTGGAGGCTTGGTCACTGGCGGGCTTCGCCTTCACATGAGCCTTTCCGGCGCGAGAGCCAGTGAGGTTGCCAAAGATTGCCATCAGCACGAAGGTAGGACTTAGTACCAGGGCCGTTTTCCAGTGTTCGATCAGCGAGATGACAAAGGCGGCCCCTAACGTGGCTACCGCCGTCAAAGCGACGGATACCTTGCTCATGATGCCTTCTTGTATGATGCCCATATCGGACATGATGCGCGCGGATATCTCCCCGGGCTCATGCGTGTCAAAGTATGCCATGTTTTGACGGAGGACGGCTTTAAGATAAGCCTCGCGTAGGGACCGCGCAACCCGTTCCCCGACATAGTAAAATCCGACAGTGGATACGTATATCAAGACAAATATGGCAATGGAGACATATACATAGTAGAGAGAAAACTCAGCTAGCCTCTTTCGCGTTTCGGAAGCGGGCGAAGAGGACCCAGTGTAGTCATCAAAGACACCTACGAGCTGACCATAGATGACCTGTGCAAAGTTAACAACCCTCCTTGCTTTCCGTTTGGATGGGTTAGCTATTGACGTACAGCTATCAGAGGGGTTAGAACACCGCCAAGTATAGCACCAGCGAAGCTGATAAAGAGCAGTATCCTGTCGCGTGGTGTCGTATACTTGAGAATCCCCCTCTTGCCATTGTATCCTTCGCGAGGGAGGCCATTGAGCTGACGGTCGAGTATCTGTTTCTGCTGCTCGTTGAGGTCCATTTGTACAGTAAGTGACGGACTGAAACATTCCAGCAAGGGGACAATTGACTAAATGACGAGTGATATAGCGAGGATCAGAGGTTTTTTTGCAAGGGGTCTCGCCGAGGCAGAAGGAAGTATAACAACGTCCCATGCGCCTATACTGCGACCAATAGATTGTGAATTAGCACACCCTTATTTCCGTATCGGGGACTCGTATAATTGGCATGCTTTGTGGAATAAAATGCAATCCTTCATACATAGGGCTGCACTAGAGCTATGTAACTGTACACAGTAGTAATTATCTCGACGTAAGGGACCCCCCTTGCATTTAATAGACCCGTTATCTCACATAAAGGGGATTCGTGGCCCGAAATGTACATCGTAATGTCACACGCATAGCGCAGACCTTCCAACCTTTATGACACAGTAGCGCGGGGGCCAACCTCAGACCTCCAGCTGTCTCCCTTATCTCTCAAGTAAGGGACACAAAGTGAGAACCAGGATCATCGATTGCGCTGCTGCTCGAATACTAGCATACCGGTTCTTCGCTACAACTGCCTCTACGGGTGTCTAGAGCCCCCTGGCGTAGCACTCTGCTGTTATTCACCCCACCTCCCTTTCACCTTTACCCTCACTCCCTGGGATTCCAGCCTCGGACACATAACATGGTAGTCGTGTTTGAACTTCACGTCCTCCTCGTCTGTTTCGAATAGCTCCAGATTCCAGCGTGCCATCGTCGCAAGGAGGACGGCCATCTCCGCATTCGCGAGGTGGCGGCCGATACAGGTACGCGGCCCGCGCATAAAGCTGAGCATGGAACGGCGGCGTGATGCTAATAGGGACGTCGGATCCCGCTCTTCCTCTTGTTTTTCGTTTGTAACTAGGTCTGTGGGAGCGAGGTCATTAGTGTCCGCGGTTGGGAGCCATCGGTCTGGGTCGAATTTCCACGGGGACGGGAAGAGTGACTCGTCGGTATGGATTATAAGCGTGGATACGCTGAGGGAGGTTCCTGGCGGGAGAGCATAAATCTGTCCGGGTTTCTTATTATGCGCATATACAATTGTTTCATCCGGACAGACACGCGGGTTTCGGCCTGTCAGCCCAAAAGTGAGCCGGTGCGCCTCTTGCGTGATGGCGGATAAATAGGGCAGCCGCTCAAGCTGGGCTGCTGTAGTTGCGGACCCGTGCGCAGCCAGCTCGGTGCGCAGCTTGGCCATGATTTCGGGGCGAGCAAGGAGGTGATACTGCGCGGCCACGAGCGAGAGCATCGGCGAATACGTGCCCGCCATCGTCATGAGGACGGCCTCGTCCTCGAGCCGCTGGGCTGATTTTTCGGCTGCGGGGAGTTCCGCGCTATCACGGAGGTGCGTGAAAATGGATGGCGTTTTGTCGGAGGAGGGTTCGTACGCTAGAACCTGGTCGATAGCGGCCCGGACGCGACGTCGGAACATCATCATGCCACGCGCAATGGTGCCGGGCGGCAGAAGCTGCATGAGGGTGCGGATCCAGCCGAAGTGGAACATAATCTTCACACGGCCTAGTACAGAAGCAACATTGCTACGACGGATGTTGGCGAGGTGCATGTCGTCGAGGAGATTTGGGTCGTTACCAAAGCAGTATTGGTGCACGATGCTAATTGTGAAGCAGCACAGTTAGGACTCCCAGTGCCATGAGTGTGCTGAAAGGCGAGAGCTTACTCATTGCAGAACGCAAAATATACATCTGAGAGGTTGACTACCTGTCCGCTTTCTCCAGCCTTAGCAAAGAGAGTTTCAACCTGGTCTGCCTTGGACATAAGATATGAATCGAGACAGTGTATACGTTGGGGCGAGAAAAAGGGGTCAAGTGCCCCTCGTCGTTTGCGATGTAACTCTTGAGAGACAGAACCGCCGATTGAAGAGTTAACACCTAAGGCTCTGTTGTGTTTTGGGTTCTTGTCGCGCTTATGACCTGGCCCTGGCGCATAAATGGTATCGACGAAGTCGGGGTCCGCGATGGACACATCGTTAGGTCCAATCCGAACAATGGGTCCTGGCAATAAGTATTAGAATTTATTCTAACCAGTACAATGTTTATCCATTTACCATATTTCTGATGAAGCGCCTTAATCTTGAATGCGTATTGAGCTGGTTGGACGACATCTGAGTATCACAGTATTAATCTCTGATTTCATTCTCACGTGGAGTAGGAGGCAGTACCAAAGTAGCATTCGTACCAGTACGTGAGCGCTGCCAGTTTTGGCCCGGGGATTCTCGCGAGCGGGCTCAGGAAGCATCGCCAAAGGATTAGGCAAGTAAGATATCCAATCACTACTAAGAGTGACGTCCCCGGTAGAAACGAGAGGGGGGGTGCAACAGTCATCACTCTAGAAGTCAAAAGAGCACGTAGGCGGGAGACTCAGAGGCAGAGAGGGAGAGGCAGAGAAGGCAGCCTGCATGAATGGAAGCATTAGGCTTAAGTGTCGAGTCGTGTACCAATAGGCAACCCCGCCAAAACAATGTAAGCGACGATAACATGCATGTGCTTCGGCGGGCTGATAGTTGGTCAGATACCTAAGTACCTCCCAACATGCGTTGGTAGTGCCAGTAAGAAATTCAAGGGAGGATTCTCTTTCTTCATGCATAATCTAGAGTGGAGATATGGGCTGTTCTAAGACATGTGGTTGGACAAGCCTGTTACACAAAGAGAATCGGATGGCCACATAGGGGAAAGGGGAACCAACCAAATGAAGTGCGGGCAGCCTGACCACCAACATCCTATACGTATCAGTACTCGGTTCCCTCAATATCCAGGGATTGTGCTTTTATTCTCTCGGTTTCTGTCCTGTATTATTACACAGAAGATAACTACACGATTCAGTTGGTATATAACTCTGCCGAGGGTCCAAACATAACCTCGCATGACGTTTGTTCTAACGCTGCCACTTGGACTGAAAACCTTACCAGTTCGATTGACCTCAGCATCTTCAACATGGAGCCTTCGAATACTCCATCCGACTCCTCGAGCAAGGGGCCGATGAATTACTTGTCGACGAGTGAGGAGGGGAGAACTCCAGTGGAGTAAGTAGTCCTTTTCAAGCACCCAAACAAAGCTCACAGGAAGCCAATTTAAATGCTAATGAACTTTCTAATCCAGTATCATCGCTATTGGCGCCGTGTTCCTGGCCTTGCCAGCCCTATTTGTAGCCATGAGGTTCTACTGCCGTCGTCGTGCAACCAAATCCTGGCTGGCTGCAGACGATTGGCTCATGCTCTTGGCCCTCTTTTTCAATATCGGGATGGGACTCATGTTAGTTATAGGTATGCTATAGGTCGATTACTCATATTACTCTGCTGGCCTTGTCTTCGAGTTGATGGCCGAAAGATTCGTGTGGTTTCTGATCAAAAACAGGAGCCTCCCTCGACGGCCTAGCGCAACCGACACCTCAGGGCTGGGGACCAAAGGACTATTTTTGGGTCACGGACGATGCCGAGATTCTGACGGAGAAGGCAAGCAGATATTCAAATTCTAAAAGCTGGTTGGAGTTGCGCTAACCATTCCTAGATCTTCTTCGCCTTTATGTTGACGCAAGCTGTCGCGTTCGGTCTGGCCAAGCTCTCGATCTTATACTTCTACCGACGCATCTTTTTTAGCCGCACATTCAAGACCCTTACCACAGTAATGATCGTGATCGTCGCCATCTGGACCATCGGTTTTTTCGTCGCCTACCTGTTCCGTTGCGGGACCAACTTTTGGGCGCTGTGGGCACCTCTCATGTACCTGGTCGAGTATTGCTATGATAGCAAGCCCCTATTCTATTCGCTGGCCATTTCGGACGTTATAACAGACGTAGTGATCCTCAGTCTGCCCCTTTTCTGGGTATGTTGTCTATCTTTCATATCCCAGATGGAAAGTCACCTGTTAATGGGAGTCTCTACAGGTTTGGCGATTGCAAACTACCATTGCCAAACGATTTGCCTTGTCGGGTGTATTCCTCCTTGGGGCGATGTAAGTATTCTGCCACAGATAAGTTCATGTCGTTTCCGACTGTTGGCTTACTGATATGTCAGAGAAATAGCTACAGGTATCGCGCGACTTGTCGTCTATATTAACCAATCTCAAGGTTCGTATAAAGAGCATAGTAATAGTGGTCATCTTTGAAGCACCGTCACTAACTGAGAATAGATTTTGAGAAAAATGCCGACGGCATAGGACACCTCACAACTCTGATGGTGTGGTCCATGATCGAAATGAGCATCGCCGTAATCGCAGGGTGTCTCCCAACGATCTGGCCGCTCCTCAGCAAGGTCTCTCTTGAGGACATGATGCGGACATTGCGCAGTGTCGTGTCGTTCGAAAGCCTTCGGAGCTTGACGAGATCGAAAAAGCAGACGAGTAGAAGTGAGAGTCTCGATCGTAGCCTGTCCATGTATGAATCGGGGCCGGATGAGGCCGGAGTGCTTCAAAAGTTGTCTGTCGCAGTCTCTGCATCTACGCGAGCGCCAACATAAAATCTGGGGATCAAATACATTAACATGAGCACGATGCCTTCATACGCCCTAGCACATATCATAACTCGTAGTATGTGGTGCCCCATGCGAAATGCCAAAAACTGCATGCCGGTATTCCTTTACTTATAGCAATTTGCCTCAGAATAATCCTACATAAGTTCAGTCCTAACACGACCTTGTTGGAACAGTGCAATACCTATCTAAGCCAGTAGAATTTATTCGCTCGCTCAGGACGTAGGTACGATTTCGGCGTAACCCGCTTAAAACTGAGGGGGTTCGCTTCCCAGATACTTGAACCACATCAACATCCCCCGCTCGTACAATTCCATGTGGCAAGACGGTGAGCGTGTCCGCAGAGGAATCACCTCAATCAGCTATAGTAAGGTTTGTACCCCCATAACTGTTAAGAACGAGGTACGTACCCTCCACCGAGTAATTGTCACGGCGTTTCCAACATCCAGCGGAAAGATTTCCATTAATCCTTTGACTCGTGCCGACTCACGACCAGCGGAATGAGCCGAAATTCGTCTGTATCACGGAGAAAAATCTCGCTACCATGCCCCTAAGAGGCTTATAGACCGGGAGATTGGCACAAAGCACCGATATCAACCCGTGAATGTGCGTCCAGAATACCGATTCTGGGAATAACACGTATTGCTCTCCCGGTCGATAAATGCTGTATAACCGAAGAATATTGGTAATAACGCCACTATATTCGTGAGTTTGGTGCGGGTGACCAGCTTTGGTATCATGAGCTTGACTTACACGCCCCCGAGAAAGAAGATACCTGCTACGAGAAGTTTTGTCTTCATGGGCATCTGGAGGTTGAATGTGGCTCTCACCGGGAGAACCAGTATCGCAATATCGATCACAGTCTCGAATATGCCGATGAGAAGGTGGAAGAGGTTGAAATTCAAGCAACGCACATCCTTGAACGGATGCCAAAACTTGTCAAGTGGAATGCAGTACACAATGCCGACGACGAAAGCCGAAATGAACCAGGCGACGCTTAGGCCTATCATGATGATAGATCCAATTCTAAAGCTAGGGGTTGCAAAGATTTGTTGATATAGAAGGCATATGGAGATTCGAATGAAGGTGGGCAAAAATAGGTCAAGTACGAAGCCGATATATAGGGCCTAGAAATAAATTAAGTGAGCAGAAGAACCAGTCGACAACCTCTAGTGATATTTACCTTTAAGTAGTTCTCCAAAGCCAAGATAAGCTCAGGGGATGGGTTTTGCAACAGCGTGGTTATTACTTGTTTGGAATCTTGGCCGCTAATTCCATTGAAAACACCTTTCACGTACTGGCAGTACGGGATCGCGGTGCTCGTGGAGAGAGATTCGAGCTTACTCCATATGTCGTCAGCTACAGCACCAAGGTAAATCGGCACTGCAGCAAGTATCCACCAATCTTCAGAATGGATACCGCTTTTCAGTGATATCTTGCACCAGAAACGTATAGCAACTGCCAATACAACCAGAGTGCCGGCAATTATGCTAGTCTCGAGTCTCTGCTTGCCGCTATCGGTTAAGTCCATCATCATGACCAAGGTATAATGTTGATGTAAATCAAGTGTTCGGAAATGTGACAAGGGCTATTGTATAAGGCTTGGAACTGGGTATTTAATTCAACTAAGAATTCTCTTGGATGCTAATGTCCTTACTCCCTTTCTCTTTTTAAATAGGAGGGAGATATAGGCTTATTTATACCCAAGCTCGGAGTATCTAATTCAAATGGGGGCTTCTTTCCTAAGCGCTGTTGTGCTCTGATAATCTGTAATATTGCGGCGCAATCGCAACCAAACTGTTATATCTTATCGTGGCATGTCCTATTATTTAAATCCAAGATGTCCCTGGATCTTCTCGTTTATTATATGGCTCAGGAGCCATTAATAATCTCTTGACATATTGGGCCGTGTGATAAGACACGAGGTTAGAGAAACTTGTGAGTGGGAAAAAAGTATCCGCGACGATGGCAAGGAAATATCAAATATCCTAACTATATTTAATTTCATTAGTACCTGTACCCCAAACTGATAAGGCGGCTTTGATAGGTGTGCCTAGCGTGGTGTACCATTACCATTGGGGGCGGACGAATCTGTCCAAAGTGTGTCGCCAAGTGGAAATATATCAGCTAACTACACCAGTTTCGAGTTCACCGAGTGCGTCCTCAGCGAACTCAAAGAGAAAAGACCTAACTTAGGGGTTTCGCAACACCTCCTGAGTACGACTCCAATATCCCTAACGACTACGAGCCACGCCGCCTAGCCGGGTACTAGGGGGGCTGGGGTTGCGTATGAGCGTTACAACTCGCTGTGATTGGCTGCCTAAAGAGTACCTAGGTACTTGGTACTTGGTACAGTGTGTGGCCGAATAAGGGGATACCCCGAATTCTTGAACCAACTTCTCAATCTACAAAGCAAGATCATCATCATTGTCATCTTTCCTTTCCCTCTTAGCGAAGACACTTCATAAGTTAATAAAACGGATGAATCAAATAACGATGAGCTAATTGGGCCAACACCTGCTCCCTGGACACTGAAGGGGACAGTCTACATGTTGAGTTTCTGGACGAGTAAGGCCCCTGCTGCCAAAGTAGAAGCCAACCGCAACGACGAAAGAGGAGCTGGGCTGCCGCCGATCGCATACTCGCCTCTAGAGGCGAAATCGCCCTTCGCGGACCCTGCTGCGTCCGGAGAACACCTTGGTGGCCTGAGCCAATTCCAGATTATTCGCTACACCGAAAGTCCCCTAGGCCCCTATGATGAACTTATCGTCTGTCCGGGATTCTTCGCCTGGGAGAAGGATGGCACCGAGGAGAAGAGGAAAAAGATGAAGAACCCGAGGATCACGAGAATATACGTGTCGCAAAAGTCTACGTGTTGGAATGGGCGAAAAAGTGAGTTCTCTTCCGTAAAATGTGTCCAACAGCTCGCTCATCAGTTTTGCCTCGATTGAGTTTTAACATTTGGCAGACTGGAATATCCCGAAACATCTCGCACGTTTCGAATGGGATGAATCGCCCGATGGAAAGACGAGAGTTAGAGTATATCCTTACGATACTGCGGTGTCGAGTGACAGTAGCTACGACACTGAATCGGGGCCGAGCGAGAAGTTCTTTTTCCAAGCGGCTTTCCAGCCTGTGTGGTGGGCGCCGTCCTTCCCCCTGGCACTCTCGTGGCTAAAGTACGTGGGGATCGACACGTCTCTGGTGCAGCCGCCGCTGCCGGACGGGCGTCAAGGCGACTCACGGGTTGGCGAGGAATTGATCGGAACGAGCCGCTGGTGCAGAACCCAGCCCACTATGTCGACAAGGAAAGCAACGTTGGGATGGATAGACATGTGTCAGCACGATCGCAACGTAGCTGATGATGATCGGGGCGGTTGTCACAATAGCGGTAGTGGAAGTGATGCTAAACGTGACAATTTTTGGCCGGGTATGCGTCGTTGGAACGTGGCTATCAAGATGGAAAACGCGGACATTGGTTTCGGTGAAGGGCTGCATTGGGATGCTCCTCTTTCGGGACTGTAGTTTAACCCTGAAAAGCGCCAGTCTCATGGTTATGCTGTTCTTCGTGTCCCAACTTTAGCAAGTTTTTATTACTACTTACGCCAGGTATGTTAGGCAGTTTTTATGGTGCCGATGGCCAACTCTATAAACGAAGGTAGTGTTGCTGCGACAGGAACTTGACACCGTCAAGGGGAGGATAAGTACAGTATCACATCAGCTGAAGTACAAGATTTGCGATATGATGAAAGGACTCAGTTGTTTAGATGCGCAATAACCACCATCATTGGACATAATTATAAAATTGGCGTTGCTGATATGCGTCTTTTAACTCATCTCGCTGATCCAATCATTTTCTTGTTTTCAATTTCTTAATTTATCTCTGCTGCAGCTGATCAGTACTCGAACTTCTGCCCAACAAGCCTCTCGCTCAGCTCCCATAGTTTCTCCACGCTGACAGGGTCCCTCGCATGCTCGGCAGGCTCGTGAATCTGGCTGTTCATCAAATAGACCGGCGACTTTGCAGGCATCTCCGGGTCCAATGCGGCAATGAGAGACGTGGCCGCGATCTGCGTGTAGTTACGTTTTAGACCGAGGCGACTCGAATTCCCAATCTCTGCCCGTGTTGCGCTTCAAAATCGCGGGTATCTCGGCGTAGTCGTCCCAGGTTAGGTGACTCCCCAGTTGCGTGTCATTGTTGTAGCCGGGATGAGTGACCGCTGATGTTACGCCGCGGCTCTTCAGCCGCTTGGTCAGGCCGTATGCGCACAGGACGTTGGCCGTCTTGGCTTGTCCGTACCTCGTCCAGTGGTCATACGTCTTGCCGTCCGAGAAGTTCCAATCGTCGAAACGGAAAGGGGTAATAAGGTATGCGGAACTCGTTAGGTTAACGACGCGGGCTCCGTCGGCGGCGAGCAGAGCGGGAACAAGGAGGTTCGTAAGTAAGAAGTGGCCGGTTTAATTGGCTGACAACTGTATCTCGATGCCCTGTTTATCTACCGTATACTCTTTGATGGCCATATTGCCGGCGCTATTGATAAGCAACGTCGATCTTGGGTGCCGCTGCTAGAATTTCCTTGGCTGCCCGTCGCACCGAACCATGGTCGGTCAGGTCGACCTGCACAAAAGTCGTTTTGACAGACCTATCAATCTCAGCAATGTCTTTGAAGACAGGCTAGACCTTCTTGGCCGTTCGTGAGGCAATCAGAATATGTGCAGGAGAGCCCCTTGCCAGAGAGGTTGCTATCTGGCTACCTACCGATGCTGGGCTTTCCAGCACCTGTAATGACAAAGGTTCGGCCCTTGATTCGAGGCGCAAATGCCTCGATGACCTGCTCGCTGGTAGCTGTTTCGTCAAAAGTCGTCATCTTGAAGTTTGAGTTGTCACGCGACGTCGTTGGTTGGAGTGTATGGATGCTGATGTGTATGATGCAACCTTTAGATGTGAGAGATGGTACTTTATTCATACTACATTTGATTGCGAGCGGGATACTGTCGCCTTCCTTTATCCCCGAAGGTGACCAACATAAGGCATCTAGGCAGCCAAATAGTGAAAACTTAGGGGCCGCTCGGTAGGATTCGAGATGACCAATCCAATACCATTGCTGGCATTATCGGATCTAAGTATTAAGACCCGGGGTCCCAATTTTGTTCGCTATGTATGAACGATATTCGACCTGAACGGGATTTGTCAGTTACCGGGGTTCCATTTTTGAACCGGAGCGATACAAGTCCCGTTGTTCGACGGCATTGTCTCACGGAAGCTACCTGACTGTGTCCGGGTCGGATACAACGGATATAGATACTAAAGGCCGATGTAATATATAGTCAAGGTTGAACCATGAGTGTTAGCTATCACATCTAGAATACAGACTCAGCAGTCAGCCAAGTTACCGGAAGATGCTCAGAGGATAATACGTGAATGTCACTTCCATACGTGATTTGGTAGTCATAGTAGGATGCGTGTTGATTGTAGTTTGAGTGTCATGGATCTAGTTCACAGGCAACGGCTTTGAAAAGGGAAAAGGGGAAGTGCGGGCAACGGAAAAAGTGTTGTTCCCGGCAGTCCCGACATGACCTAATCAAGTTTGAGGTGGGGCTTGATGAAATCGCATTGGAAGCACATTTAGTTATCTCCATCTTCTATCTCTATCTCCTACCTAGGTAGATCCTATCAACATCACCATTCGCACGCTGCCTTGGACTTACTACGGCGCGATAGCCGCCAACATACATCATGGTCCTCCAAGATCTCGGCCGCCGCATCAGCGGTGCCTTGCACGATGTCACTAGAGCGCCTAATCTTGATGAAAAGGTATGCGCCTTATGCCCCGCAGTGCAATGTTGGATGCTATGTTAGGTGTTGGGGGGCGCTAACACACCTCGCAGGCCTTCAAAGCCATGCTTAATGAGATCTCCGGTGCTCTCCTCGAAGCCGATGTCAATGTACGACTTGTCAGCAAATTGAAAAATTCCATAAGTACCACGGTCAATTTCAAGGATCTACCGCCCGGCGTCAACAAGAAACGATTAATCCAGAAAGCCGTCTTCGACGAGTTGGTCAAGCTTGTCGATCCACATGCCGAACCTTTCAAGCCCAAAAAGGGCAAGTCGAATGTAATCATGTTTGTTGGTCTACAGGGTGCCGGAAAGACGACAACGTGTACGAAACTCGCGCGACACTACCAAGCAAGAGGGTTCCGCGCATGTCTGGTCTGCGCCGACACATTCCGAGCCGGTGCCTTTGACCAGCTGAAGCAAAATGCTACCAAGGCCAAAATCCCATACTACGGTTCCCTAACTGAGACGGATCCTGCGAAGGTGGCAAGAGAGGGTGTTGATAAGTTCAAGAAGGAGCGATTCGAGGTCATCATCGTCGATACTTCCGGACGTCATCGACAGGAGTCGGCGCTGTTTCAGGAGATGATAGATATCCAAGACGCCGTCAAACCCGACGAGACCATCATGGTTCTCGACGCCTCTATCGGTCAACAGGCTGAAGCGCAGGCCAAAGCGTTCAAGGAGGCGGCAGACTTCGGAGCTATCATCATTACCAAAACGGACGGCCATGCGAGCGGAGGTGGTGCCATTTCTGCCGTCGCCGCGACGCACACGCCCATCGTCTTCATCGGTACCGGAGAGCACATGTTAGACCTGGAAAGATTCGCCCCGCAGCAATTTGTCAACAAGTTACTAGGGATGGGTGACATGGCAGGTTTAGTGGAGCACGTACAGTCTTTAAAGCTGGACCAGAAGGAGACGATAAAGCACATAACCGAAGGCATCTTCACGGTACGAGACCTTCGAGATCAGCTAAGCAACATCATGAAGATGGGACCCCTTTCCAAGATGGCCGGCATGATTCCTGGTATGTCTAACTTGCCGGGCATGGCGGGCATGGACGACGAGGAATCTAGCGCCCGGTTAAAACGAATGATCTACATTTGCGACAGCATGACGGAGAAGGAGCTGGATTGCGACGGCAAGATGTTCATCGAACAGCCCACGCGTATGACGCGGGTGGCTCGTGGGAGTGGCGTCAGTGTCCGAGAGGTCGAGGACTTGCTGACGCAGCAGCGTATGATGGCCGGTATGGCGAAGAAGATGGGCGGCAGCATGAAAAATATGCAACGAGCGCAACAAGCGATGGGCGGCGGGAACAAGGCGCAACAGATGGCAGCCATGCAGAAACGGCTGCAGAGTATGGGCGGCGCTGGTGCCGGAGGAATGCCGGACATGGCCAGTCTTGCCCGGATGTTCGGCGGTGGCGGTGGCGGGATGCCGGGCGGCATGGATATGCAGAAGATGATGGAGAGTATGGGTATGGGTGGCATGATGGGAGGAGGACGGGGCGGAAGGCGGTAACGCGAACGTGAATAGGAGGTCAGTTTCGTACACGCGCATTACGGGTACGGGGTCGATTCATACGTGGGCATTGCATGGCGTTCGGCTACAAAATGATTCGAGACGATAAATGGAAATGAGTTCATTGGCTAATGCTATACGAGTACTCGTATTGAGGATGAAGGTAAATCTCTCATAGCATCTCTACATAAGGTACCTTTCGCTTATTCCACGATACACTAAGTAGGTACCTTGGAGCTGCTGTTCTCTGATCAAGTATGGCTCCCTAATTATATCAATACACGAGCCTTCCGGACTTAGAATATTCCTGCTATATACCTATCAATTCGCACCAGACCAGGTGTTGGATATTCCTCGACGAGTCATTATTACACAACTATCCCATATCACAACACGCAAAAATTTCGCAATTAGAAATGTATCCGTTGGATTCAGCGGGATCCGCGTCTAATAACCGGTACATTCAACAGGTAAGAAGATTGCCATCATGATGTCTTCTACGTCTCGTGAAGGCAATTGTTAGACTGGGCCAACTGTTATGCCAATTGCCTACGGCTCCCATCACCCTTTTCCGCCGGACATGTGCGGTGAAGGACAATGCTTCAGATATCCCGTGGGGGGCGCGGGGCCTCGCCCACGAGTCGGCGTAAACTCTGCGGATGCGCCGCTTGCCTCTGACGCTGTGGGTGTCGCAAGTATCGATTTATAAATAAGTCCAAGGCGAGGCTGTTAGATATCTAGGTACTAATAGGACATCTCAAGAATTTTCATGATGTCATTGAAGTAATAGTAAGCTCGGATATTTTGCCTTAGTGCTCACCTAGGTGTCTGTTTAACGGGCGGCGAACGGGTCGGTGGGTGCTCCCGTCTAGATGCTGAGATGTTGGATCTCAACGTTATATGCCATGATGTCACCTTGACAATCTGGCAACGTATTCAAGAGCGCATGTAGAAGTATTGGATAGATGACCAACTGATTGCTCTGGTTGGTCCTGATTATCCAATTGTACCTGATTTGATGTATGAACTTAGCATCGAGCCTATGACCAGCCCTACGAGCTTGTCATCTCGTCTACATACCTACCTCCTAGGGTAATCTACCTCACTAAATTGGTACTGGTACAATACCAACGCGTGTGATTTGCACCGCCTCGGCTTATGTGGCTATTAATTTTGTTACAATTCCTTCGACTTTGCCCTAAGAGAACATTTGCTGTTGGTGTTTGATAGGATTGGTAGGAGCAGATGCTCCGTCCGAATGACGTACATTCTTAGCGGTTCTTGACCGGCATGGAAAACACCCAGCTGGGAATGCTTTAAAAGTAGACACTGAAGATCATTCCCTGATTGGCATACATCCATGCCAGGTCCCAGCCAGCTAGACTTTTGGATTGGCTGAGAGGCTCTACCAGCTGTAAGGATCCCTACATATGTACTTTAGATGGGGACCCTGAAAAGTCCTGGGGAAAGCTTTCGTGCGAGACCTCTGCATGAGCTCAGTTTAACATCACTGAGCCACTTAATGCACTAGGTAAAGCTACCCTGGACCCTGACTTGGAGAGAAACCATTATGGATCCGTTTGATGGGATTTCAAGAAAAAAGAGACCAGAATTCCATGTCTCGCGTCTTGTCAGACGTCAGAACTTCCCTCTTCAATGATATTCTAAGGCACGTGGTGGTACCCCCAAGCGAGATCTCCACGTTGTATCATCGGCGATCTGTCACTTTGAGACACAGCCGACTGCCGGGAGCAAGGGGCGGCGAAGCAAATGTTGGGACCGGTGATCAACCTGGCAGCCTGGACTGGGGAGCTTGCTCCAGGGGTTTAGCTGCGGCCTGGCAAAACAATGAAGCTCGTGAGACGCTGACGGGAATAGTGCTCCATAACGCGTATGTGGCCTGTCTTGGAAGGCTGACATCAGTAGAGGCCCGTTCCTACTGACATCGCCATGTCACACTCACGCACTTTTCTTACGCGCGGACGTTTTTTCCCGATCAATGTACAATGTAGCACAGATGACATTTATAAACCGGCCACCCGCAGCTGACGGGCTCTGCGCTTGAAGTTACCACAATGATATTCGTTGCTACTCCCATGTATTTGCGCATCTCACTTCACGACTTAGAACCCCAAGAAACGTAACACCATGTCTCTCTGCCCGAGAATACTCAGCAGGCGAGGCCCACGGGCAGCGTCCGTCGTTATGAAAGCTACATCAGCGAGCATCCCATCAACGCAGTTCAGACAAATACATAGCTCCAAGCCAGCCGCGACAACTACGACTCAAGCCCTGCTCGCCGAATTCGAACGACGAAGCAACACGATCCCGACGCCGCCAGAGTCGAGAGAAAACCCCATGGTCGGCATTGCGCCTGCCGCGGGAGAGAATGTAGGCCAGAAGCGATTGGCCGACTTCGACCTTCGCGGTAGGGTCTTCGTCGTCACCGGTGGCGCGCGGGGTCTAGGGCTATCGCTAGCCGAGGCGCTAGCGGAAACAGGAGGGAATGGTACGTCTGCGCCGTCACCCTCTTTCTACTCAGCATACTAATTTGATGAAATCGCAGTGTACTGTTTCGATCGCGAACCTGAGGCGGGTCCGGACTGGGGTGAAGCGGTAAGACGAGCCAAGGAGTACGGCGGATCGCTTCACTACAGACAGCAAGACGTCCAAGACTCGAGCGGCATCGAACGGAACGTAAAAGAGATAGCGGACAAGCACCAGCGATTGGATGGTCTTCTAGCTGCAGCCGGTGTTCAGCACCTGGCTCCGGCCATGGAATGGACCAGAGAGGATGCAAACCGGATGATGGATATAAACTACACGGGCCTCATGATGACAGCTACGAGCGTGGCCCGCCAGATGTTCAAGTACAAGTGTCACGGCAGCATGTGCTTCATCGCAAGCATGTCTGGCAGCATCGCAAACAAGGGACTTCTCTCGCCGGTAAGTAAACCCAAAAGCTTGCCATTGGCTTTCATGCTCCTAACAGAAGACACCAGGTGTACAACTCATCCAAGGCTGCGGTCGTACAGCTTGCGCGCAACCTCGCGATGGAATGGAGTCCCATCCGGAAAGACGGGACCGGGGGAATACGAGTCAACTGCATAAGCCCCGGCCACATCCTCACGCCGATGGTGTTGAAGAACTTCGAGGAAGTTCCTGGTCTTCGCGAAAAGTGGGAGAGTGAGAATATGAGTACGTCTTTGCTGCTCACCAGATTTACGGCCGAGAGCTAACATGATCGATTGCAGTGGGCCGACTGGCAGAGACAAGCGAGTTCAAGGGCGCAGCGCTCTTCCTGCTGAGCAATGCCAGCAGTTTCATGACGGGAAACAACCTCACCATCGACGGCGGTCACACGGCTTGGTAGATGTTCATCTACCTATATCAAAAGCTGTGTCTTTCTTTTGTAGCGGGATTTGGGTGTATTCGTGGTAGTGGGCGGGGTGGAGTTTAGGCAAGCAAGCGAGGGCCATGCATATTCCCGAACCTCGCATTCTGGCACGGCCTGGTGTCGGAAAGAAAACAAACGAAAAAAAAAAAAAGATTACAGTGCGCGGTCCGCTGCACATGTCATACATCTTGACGACTAGATGACAGGATGATAGAAGAGATATCCAATAGACAGATCTGTACATTAGCAAAGCACTATATCCATACATGTAAATTTACAATATCATCCATGGCGACTGTCTCCGGTGAGGATTGGCTTAAAATATTAACAACTGCATCTTTGCTCCTTGAGAATCCCACTCGTCATGTGCACACGGAGCGAAACGAGGATGGCATGTCTGGGCGACGTTGTGTAAGGCAGTGCAGACAGCGCTGGGACGCTGTTGGGGGTACCGAGCGTGGGGTGTCTCACCGACGCAGTATGCTACCTTAGGTACTTGCCACTGAGAATAGAAGGATGCCAATTTTCAGCTTTGAAGAAACCAACGTTCCAAGTATCTATTTACCTGGTATTTAGTAGCAGAGTCTTTAGGGCCCGTGGAGTCGGGATTCGCGTAGAATCCATATATCAAAGTTAGCGGGGTGTTTTAGGTACAGAACCTCTGCACCGGAGTTCCCTTAGCTCGCCCCAATATTACCAGCTGGTCTTAGACATTGCGTACACTAAAGGTAATTCGTCCTATCTGAGATGAAGCTTTGGCTTTAGGAAGGTAACAATATAAGGGTATTGCGATACGAGCCGTGTTCCGACTTACATAGTAGGGTCCAGTGCAAGAAAGCTAGTCGTCATTCATAGCTAAGGATGAGACCATGTCCATAGCGATCAACTGCACCCTGTCTGCCTGTAGAATTAACTCACCAGCGCTGTATCGCGATCGTGGCGGTGACCTAGGTGGTACTCGGTACCTTCGTTTGCTGGCCCGTTGGCGTTTCATTGTACAAATTGACCGCTCAATTTCAATTCCATATATTCATACTCCGCATATAATGTGACGCTTCAACAGTTCTTCAGCGAATAGAAACTACTCGAAGGCCTTCCATGATGCCCATCGAAGGCGTGTTTCAGGATCGCCAATTACCCGATTGGGTAATAAGACAAGCATTTGCCAAGTCGTGCCAAGTTTATCGGTCTTCATGACGTCCAGCTCTAAGTGGTGACGAATCAAATTTATCGGGAGCATGGGGGCGACATTCACATCACCACGCGAGCCCATGCCCGACTTACCTAAGGAAAGCTACCGCATCACCATTCTAGGCCTCGATTAAGCGGTACGGATGTCCTGATTGGCTTTGTCCGGCTAGGAGATCTAGGTCCGGTGCCGATTCATGTCTGTCGCACGGGGTATTAGTGTCGAGCCTCGAATTATCGTTAACCTTTGTCAACGCGATGTCACAGATCAGGCCGTCAGCTGTCACAGATGACGAGGTGAAACATGACGTCAACTAAAATGTTGTCGTATACAGAAATCTGCTTGATATTTGATATTTGAAGGGCCAACCAAGCCAATTCTACCCGACTTTCGACATTGCAAACCATCGCCATACTCTCCCCTTCTTTGAGATCCGTAGCAGGACTCGAATAGAAACCCTTTGCCTTGCGCACGCTCTACTACCGATTCTCCGAAGACAATCTATCTCGCGTCGCGCAACAATGGATTTCTTCAACCGCCGTCGTCACCAAGGGGCTGTAGCTGGAGCCGGAACTGGAGCTGGTCACGCCAAACACCATGACGGACCTGCTCACGATAGCTTGGCTTACCCCATGGCTACTCGCCCTACTTTCGGCCAGTGGCTCAAGGTCACATGGCTCGACATTGTCACCATGATCTGCATGGGTGCTATAGGACTTGGCGTAAGTTTCACAATGTCAAATACTGAAATTCTGATTCGTTGCTAATCTTCGACTTAGGTGTATGAGGCAAACCCGGCCCCGACTCGATCATTCGCGGTGACATTCTCCGATGGCGAGGTGGTCTATCCCGAGTTCGCATACCCCATGCGCAAGGAGATTATCCCCATCTGGCTAGCTGCGTTCCTCGCAGCCGTGATCCCCATCGTCATTATCCTGGCGATGCAAATTCGCATCCGATCCTTCTGGGACGTCAACAACGGTATCATCGGTCTCCTCTACTCGCTCATCACCGCCGCCGTTTTCCAAGTCTTTCTCAAGTGGCTCATCGGCGGTTTGAGGCCCCATTTCCTGGCCGCCTGCCAGCCTGATGTCAGTCTCGCGAGCAATGCGCCTGGGGTTAAGGGTGCTGGATACAACGGCGCCGGATTTTCGAGTATTTATTACACGACGGAGATTTGCACGGGCGATCAGAACGAAATCAACGACTCGCTGGAATCATTCCCGTCGGGCCACAGCACCGCCGCCTTCGCGGGCTTCATCTACTTGTACCTATACCTAAATGCGAAGCTCAAAGTGTTCGCCAACTACCACCCGGCCATGTGGAAGCTGGTCGCCATCTACGCGCCAGTCCTGGGCGCCACTTTAATCGCCGGCGCCTTAACCATCGACGAGTTTCATAATTGGTATGATGTCGTCGCCGGCGCCATCATCGGCTCCGTCATGGCCTTCTCGGCCTACCGTATGTGCTACGCCGCCATCTGGGACTGGCGCTGGAACCACGTGCCCCTGCACCGCGGCCAGCCGTGCCTCTACACGCACGACGGTGTCGAGCTTATGGATGCGATGTTCACGCGCAGGGCGGGTTGGGGCGCCGGCGCCGGTGCATTAAACAGCCACTCTGCTAACACTCATGGCGGTGCGGCGGGATACCCGCGGAAGCCTGTCGGCAGCAGCACCGCGCCGAGAGGAGACGATATGGTGTAGATGATTTGCTGTTTGGCTCGCGTGTTTTTATGATTTATGATGCATCGATACTCTTCGACGATAATGTTTACTCCCTTTGATACTAGGGAACGGTGGATAGGTTGTACAGCTAATTATAATGCAGATTTATTATGAGTGTCAACTGCATAAGGAAGCCTCTTTGTTATTGACGTATTTGTACAATCGAAAAATTGCACTTCAGCTTGTAATCCTGCATAATAAAAAATTTGGTCATTCATCTGCGTCTGCTTCTGTGCATTGTGCTACTGAATTTCCAGGTATCTTCGTATCCAAGACCATGTACCCGTCGTTCCCTGATTCATTCTAATGCGGCGACTTCTATCAGTTACCTTTAATGATATCCGCCGCCTTCTCTGCCACGGCATAGACCGAGGACATGATGTTGCCGCGCGGGATCAACGGGAAAATACTGGCGTCAACGATGCGAATATTCTCCGTCCCATACACGACCAGCTTCGGATCCACGACGCCTCCTTTTTCTCTCGGCAACATGGCCGCCGAGCCACAACTATGGTACGCGGTGGTGACCGTATCGATCACGTACTTCTTCGCCCCGTCCAGAGTCCCGACCTTGAACGCGTCGGGATGGTTGCGCTTCCCGTCGGGCTTGAAGAAGGGCGCGAGTTCTTTCGACGGGCGGAGCTGCGTGTCTAGTGCCTGGAGGGTGCGCGCCATGATTTCGAGATCGGCGGGGTGCGAGAAGTAGCGCGGGTCGATGTTGGGCTCCGCGTCAATGTCCGCCGATGCTATGTGGGTCGCGCCCCGGGAAAAGGGGTGGGACTGGACACATCCTAAACTGGCGAAGTTCTCCGGGAGGAGTTGTGAGCCGACGAAGCTCTTGCCGCCTTCGTGTAGGTTGGTCTGCGCCAGGAACATGAGCCACGCCATGGAGCTGCTATCTGGACTCTCCAGAATGGCACGGACAACATTATAATGTTCCGTGTCATTGGCACCCTGAGCACGGGGAAATCTATCGAGCAGCTCCGTAATGTTGGGGGTGGGCATGAAGGCATGGGACTGCATTCCGCCGATAGTGAAGGGACCGGTCTTATGTTCGACATAGAGCTTCTGGGCCTGAACGAGCGCCTCGGGCTCCTGTCGCAAAAGTGGGTCTCCCGTCATAATGCCGTCGACTACCTCGTAGCTCAATCCTGTCATGAGATGATCTTGAAGATTCTCACCGACGCCTGGGAGGTTCACGTGGACCGGGATTCCGTGATGTTCCAGTAGCTCCTTGTTGCCTATGCCCGAGAGCTCCAGGAGCTTAGGCGTGTTGAATACACCGCTCGCGAGTATAACATCTCTGGCAGGGGTGAACGTCTCTGCCTTACCTTCGACCACGGCTTGCACACCCACAGCCTTGACAGTACCGGCGGGTGTCTTGGTCAACAAAATCCTCTGAACCTTGGTCTCCGTGAGAACTTGCACGTTGGGTCTCTGGCGAATAGCTGGCCCGTATGCTGAATTTGCGTAGCTCCGGGTTTTGGTTGCTGGATCGACAGTCGCCGTATTGCTGTAACCTCCGATTGAATTACCCGAGAACGGATCTGTTATAGGGATGGAGTTATTCATTGCTACGCGCGCATGTGCCCCCACCCCGTTTTGACTTCATCAAGTCAACTTACCAGCATTGGTGGCCTTGTTCAAGCCACGGAAGGCATCGATCCATGCCTTGTTTAGAGGATTCTGAATGATGCCTGGGAAGGATACCTTAATAGGACCCGAGGTACCCCGGTACTCGTCATTGATCCAGTCGATACCGAGGTGGTCGAGCGTAGCTTGATCCGCTGGTGGTATAAGCGTATATGACTTCTTGTATGAGGGCACTAGGCCAGCCCAGTCCCATCCTGGGTTGCCCAATTTTGCCCAAGCATCGATCTCAGCCTGGGCTGGGGCAATAAAAGCTTGACCGTTGATGGCCGACGAGCCACCGAGGGCCTTGCCCTGGGGTTCTCGAATGGATCGGCCTTCCAGCCCGGGTTGAGGCACGGATTTGTACTGCCAGTCGCTCTCGGAGCCCATAAGGGTTGTCCAGAGAGCCGGGATATTGGCCCTAGGATCCTCAGAGAGGTCTTTCCCGGCTTCAAGCACCAAGACCTTAACATCAGGGTTTTCGGACAACCTGTTGGCTACAACAAGGCCTGATGTGCCACCACCGATGATAATGTAGTCGGGAGAAAATGAGGAAGCCATTTAGGATCAGGGGGCGCCTGTAAGCCGGAAAATTAGTATGGTGACAAGTATGGGGATGTTATCTGGAGAAGGGTTGGAAGGAGGAGTCCTCAGGACGAAATCTGTATTGAAAGAAAAGAGATAAGTAAGAGGAGAGAAGAGCTGCTTACCTACCTGCCTACCTTATTTAAGCGACAGCTATGTACCTAAAGTAGCTGCGCCGTTGGGTTACACGACTAGAAGGAATGAAAAGTGGCGCTTCATAGACCTATGTATAGTACGGCAGCAAAAGTACATGTACACTTCATAGAAATGAATACCGTTATTACTTAATACGCTGAATAGGTATTCTCCGGGTTAAGTTGAATTATGGCTCGTATACATTAAACCACCTGATAAACTCCTCACTTGCATTGCAGCTAACCTCCTTGCAAGTGGCAGTACAAGACCCCTTCACTTTGTTCAACCACCTCTACCTACCCTTCTACACAGCAGACTAACGGTGACTGGGATGCGACGGGGCCGACAGCGATCCCAACTAGCGCATGGCGCATCTTCGAGAGCGGGCCGCGGAACTAGCAATAGCAAAGGCGCCGAGATGTGTAACGACACGACATTGACTCAGCTGCTCCGACACAGCAGTTTCCAAGCTTCATTTGCACTTCGTATCATAACTTCAAGATGAAACTGGGTTTCATCGAGACATGGTGAAACCTGCCTATTTTCACGTCAACGGCCATGTACATAGTAAGGATGTTGTATTAAGAGTAGTCCTAAGTAATGCCCTTCTCCCGTCTTCTCCCGTCACTCCTCTAACCGTCTAACCCATCCCAGTGTATCGCGTTAAAATCAAATCAATTGATGTCGGACAGATCCGTGTAGCAGGGGACCTCGTTCGCAAACTCGTGGCTGGCATAGCTTCCCGGGGGTAGATCGCTCAACGTGGTGCACAGGGGCACAAAATTTATCTGGACGCAGTTGTCGGGGACGGCGGACTCGACCGGAGACGCCTGCAGGTCCTTCACGACGGCGAAACGCCACGAGGGCCCGTAGTACGCGAGGGTCTCGTCGCACGCGATGAAACTCGCCGCCCCGAACTCCAACACCCCGGGCTGCCGGCCGGCCGGCTTGGTCAGGGTCACACCGGTCGTCCCGGCGCCGCCGTTGATGGCGAGCGCGACGGGTGAGGCGGCGTCGGTGCTGTTCAGACTCGCGCGAAGGCCGAACGGGTATAGGGGTGTGCCGCCGTCGGAGAGGATAGAAGAGAGGCCCTGCTGGACTTCTTCGGCCGTGCCGTTCTGGTAGAAAATGACTCCCGGGGTGGTGGCGTTCAATACGGTCGTGCTCATGCCGGCGCCGACATGGGCGCCTCCCAGAAACGCGCCCTGGATAGGAACGGTGAGGTCCTTGCTGGGGCCCACGACGCTAGCGACGAGCTTGAATCCTTTCGAAGAGCTAACGGCGCGGGGTTGGAAAGGCGCAGCTGAGATTATGCTGGCGGTTGCCAATAAGGCGGTGAAGACTTTGGCTGACATGATGATCTTGTCTGTGTTCGTAGATGGATGCTGTAGATGAGAATTGGAAGTTGAAACGACTAAGATGGTCCTTTTAAAGAGTTCCATACCTACTCTAGCCAGTCAATCGTGATCTGCACCAGCGGAATACGAGCGCGATGTCGTCGTACCGTGAACCTCACTAGCCGATAGGCGTACCGCAGCAAATACGAGCTCGACTCATTTGGCTGTTAATTCGCAATAGCGATTTTGGATGTCATAATGCGACGCATAGCATGACTTGATAGGATATAAGTAAACAATACACTCATTCAACAGTAACTCCGTTTCCACGTCCCGAGTGGTAGGCTATTCGCGTCGTGTCGTGTCATACTGCAGTCTCGACTCCCTCAGCTTTTGATGAGATACCGTGAAGCTAGAGTAAGGTGTGACTGAAGGAGTGCATCTCGAGTATTGCTGATGCCATCCTCTCAGCTGCTAGACCCCTTGTATCCGATTTGTCTATTGGTGGCGGAAGATGACGTCATCGAGTTTAAATTGCATGTTCCCGTGACAGCTTCAAAGGGATTGTCAGGAGATGCTTCTGGCACTGAATGAATGGGAATTGAAATGCAATCTATCTCAAAGTAAGAAACTCGCTAGTAGCAGGAGCATCACGCAGAGAGAGTGTGCTCGTATTAGACAGGCAATTGCCACGCTTACGACCTGTTCTCTACCGAGTAACTCACTGCCACCTCTGAACCTCGGCTCATTTAGAAGCCCGTTACATATTTCCATGCAGACTCTTCGCATAAATAAGTCTTTACGCTCTGTGAAGCGCTGTTGCAGCTGAGGGAATACTGTTAAGTCTGCATTTCGGTATCCATTCTCCACCCTACATTCCTTTTTCCAATCTGTCAATCTAGGTAAAGATGATTGCTCAGAAACTCAACAAGATCGTCTACTCCCTGAGGCTCGTTGATCCAGTGTCCGCCATCCTCATACTCATGAAACTGTACCACTGTGTCGGTACGGCGCTCCAGAATATCCCGTAGATTTCTGCCTTCTTCCACTGGGATCGTGCCGTCGTCCCGAGAGTGTCCAAGGAACACATCGACCAATCGGTCTCTGCGATTATATACGTCCTCTTTAGCTCCTTTGATTATATCCAAGGCCGCCGAGGGCGCCCAGCTACACAGTCCGATCAAGCCGACATAGGGTTTGTTGTTGGAGATGAATGCCGAATATGCTGTTGCAAAGCCTTGGCTAATCCCACCTAGAAATATTCTCTTAGATGGGACTAGGGCTTCTTCTTGCTTAACAACATCGAGGACGAGTTGAATGCTTTGCTTCAAGCCATCTGTCTGAAGCTCCGGCCTCTCGTTAGGATGTTCCACCGACCACATGTCGAACCACTGTGACTTGTCGCACTGGAATCGCTTCGACTCTGAAACGGGCGCCGAGGGGAAAACCCATCGGATAGTAGGGAAGAGATCGAGCAATGTTCGAGGATAACCCGCAGGCTCAGAAGCCTCGCTCTCAAAGAATTCGCTTGAGAACTCTTCACAGTCGCTGCCCTTTCCATGTAGGAATATAACTGTGTGTGTATGTTGGTGGCCTTCATGTGGGCCGGCAATGTGAATATTGGTTGCCATGATGAGTCGGAAATTTGGTTGAGTTGAAAAGAAGTTTATTGGCTTGATCCAAACTGCGTAGCGTCCAGGAGGACGGTGCTCTTTTATATCTTCCACCTGGTATGATGGGGCCTAGTCCTACCTACCCAAAGCAAAACATCGAAGGTTTACAACAATTATATTAGTACGTATCATGAGCGATTCTTACATTTTATGAATCTACTTAACGTCTTAAACGCACCCTAGAAAGGATTCAGAATGCCGACGGAATCATTTAGCTCTTTTACTCGCCTTACCTTTGAAGTTGAGAGTTAAGCTTCCCACATAGTCTTTTCGCCCCTCTCAAGGCGCATTAGTGCTTGTGAGAAAGACAAATGATTATGGAACGTGGTAAAAGTTGAGTAAGTTGGATTAGGTATTCTAGGGACGATCTAACTATCTCATTTGTATCACCACCGTTGCAAGCTCAATTCCACCCCTTTTCTTTCTGGAATGCAAACCTACCTCCTACCTTGGCGTCTTGACAGTGAAGTTATTGATCCAGGACTCGTACCAGCCCAAGGTCTAAGAGTTTAGTAGTCTACCAGATGGATCCTCTTCATTCAGAAGTACATGAACTTTCATTGATACCCTCTGGTGCGAGATACTCAGAGCTGCAGTCATCTTCCTAAGACACTTTCACTGCGGTTACAAAAACTCAACCTAGTTTCCTACCTACCTCCTATCAACTAGGAACTTGCTACTTTAATGAAACTGAAGACAGATATTAAGCTTCGCCTTAGAGCCGTGCTTGGCTTCCGTTATAGTTAAGGCGTTGTCATACGGTGCACCATTAATGCGTAACCACCAAAACAAAAATCGCGGATGAAAATTTGTTATTTTATATTTTATAATAATAATTATAATCGAAATTGTGATGGTAGTAATAGCGATAGGCATGATGACGGCAATGACAATGACGATCACGATCACGATCACGACGGCGATGGCGATGGTGAAGGGGACGGCGAAGGTGATAATATGCTGACAGCCTAGAGCTGCTTCGACCTGATTTCCGTCCGCATTTACTTTTTGGGCGGTTCCATGCAAATCAATAGCCCTGCTAATGGCGCACCGTCCGTATTCCTGGCTTTGCTTCGACCGGAGTTTCCCATTTAGGTACCTTCAATCAAATTTCCGACGGATAAGGTGGGCGGGTTTGGTCACTCCCTGGGCGGAGCAACCGTTTCGAGAGCAACAGCGAACGACACTTTCTTTGCTGCCGGTGTCGACATGGACGGCAGCTTCTGGGGTACTCAGAAACGGATAGGCACGGATGCGCCGTTCATAATCTTAGCCGGTGAAAACATCACTCGCACATATTCCCAGGGCTGGGCAGACACGTGGCCGAATCTGCGGAGTTTTAAGCGGGAATATAGGGTCCGGGGAGCCTCCCGCTTGGCCTTTATGGATCTACCGTTGTACGTTGCATAGGGATTTGAAATCGAACTTTTCAGTCAACTATAATGACTATATGAGATCTATCAATGGCACAAGAGGTATAGGTATCTAGAGAGCTTTCATAAGTAGCTGGTTTCAGCGGTCTTTAAGATGGCATTGGAATGGAAGACTGGCCTGAGGTTACTAACATAGAGTAGTGTTTAATCTAATACAAGGGTTTTCAAATACAGAATCATCTGTTTGGAAAACTGTCAAGGATGGGCGCAATAATATGGCGTACCTCAAGACACTCCTTAGATTCTTTGGGTAGCCTGGACGACAACGGTGCCTCATGATCAGTCCATTGATAACTTGCATATAACTGCCGACCTGTTAGCTACACGAAAGAATGATAAGAGACGCCCTATGAAGTGAAGGTGGAGACTACGAGCTCGCCGATAAAACATGAATGGCTACCCCTTACCTTATAATTGATTATGGTGCAGTTGCTTTATCTTTGCTACCAGATCATCGCCCTCCGAATGCAGTGAGATGGATCCAGCACACATCTGAACCTTTCCTAATACAGTTAACGGCACTGTCAGGGACCGGCCCAGGCTACGGCTCACGGTGGAGCACTACCGTGACGGGAGCATCCGAATGCAAGCCAAGGCCGGCCTCGCACCCCGGCTTCGGCGTAGTGATCCCCGAAGACCCTTATCTGACCAAAATCTTTCACATGTAAACCTGGCTGCTGCTTGACTATTGCCATACCGCCAAACGTTTTCAATAACGAAAAATATTTTCTAGTTTGCCAGTGTCACTGGCCTTCAAGACCTCTATTCCATTAAGACTCTCTAGCTGAATTTCAGGAGAACACCAGAGTTAATTCCCGCCAATATGATAAAACACAAGAGCCGTATTTACGGCGGTAGGTTGATTGCTATGATCACACTAGTTGATACGCGTAAGGAAACTCGATTTGCCTCAATAAAGAACTTGCTAATGTTCTTGTCTTAGTTTCATCTTGTTGGTTTGGCTACTGTCAAGTACGTATCTTCGATGACAAGTGCTTGGCAAGTAATACTGACTTGGTAAAAAGGGGGTGTTCGCAGGAGTCTTGGTCTCCGACAATTTCAAAGCAAGGTTTCCTCAGACCCTCGATGCAAACATATCAGGAATTACTTCAAGTTGTTTCTTCGTACGAGCTCTTCTATCTTTACCCATTTCCGCTATAGAGACTAAAATGGAACAAGTGTGGCTAATCCTGCGCAGATTGGTGCCTTTATAGGATCCATCATGGCATTTATCTCTGGAGACAAGCTCGGTCGGAAGAAAACCATCGCATTGGGATTGTTGCTCAACTTGGTAGGGGCAACGCTGCAATTCCTTTCCTGGCATCTGCCCCAGATGATTATCGGGCGCTTGGTCAACGGGTTTGGCATCGGCCTAACCTCGACCATGACACCGGTTTTCCTTTCCGAGAGCGCGAAACCACACCAACGCGGCAAGCTAGTTGTCATCGGTGCCTCTTCTAACGTGACGATGTTTTCACTCGCGAACTGGATTAGCTATGCCTTGTACTCCGAGGGAGGGCCATTCCAATGGCGTTTCCCCCTTGCATTTCAGATTATCTTCTTTTTCATGATAGCTCCGCTTCTCTTCTTCGTACCTGAATCACCACGCTGGTTATTATTGATGGACAAGGAGAAAGATGCCTTGGAAGTACTCTCCCGACTTGCCGGAAAAGCCGTTCCGACGGACGACATGATTGTGACATCCGAGTTCCGCTCAATTAAGGCTGCGATAGAGCTTGAGAGAGAAGACCGTACACCTCTCATGGACGTTATCTGCTTTCGAGACAAGACACATAACTTTCGTCGCTTGATCCTATCGTGTGGAACGCAGCTCATGCAGCAGTTCAGTGGAATCAATGCTTTAGGTACGGCATGATTAGCCCCTTTTTGCTAGTGGATAAGTCTGACACTCAATGCAGGATTTTATCTCCCAACATTACTTAGCCAGACTGTTGGATTCAATCAACAGATAAGCCGTCTCATTGCGGCTGTTAGCAGTACAGTTTATCTCATATCCGCATTCGGAAGCGTAATTGTCATTGATCGCTTTGGCCGCCGAAAGTATGCAGCTGTGGTACTTGACCGTTATATTGATATGAAGCTGACCATGAAACAGGATGATGTTGTATGGTGCATGTACGATGGGCTTTTGCCACATCATAGCATCACTAGCTCTTAGAGAAAGCGAGATCGACCTGTCAAAGAGGAAGCTCGTTAGTTTAAACCCCAATCCCCCTATTACGCTTCGAACAATTCTTACAAGATATGCAGATGGGAAATGTGGCAACCGCAATGTTCATTGTGTACCATGTATTCTTCGGGACCAGCTTTGCCAGCGTACCTTGGGTCTACAGCGCCGAAGTGAATTCTCTCGGATGGAGGACACGAGGTGCTGCAGCGGCAACAGCCACGAATTGGCTGTTTGGATTTGTGGTGACTCAGTTTACCAAAGTAGGCGTGGACAATTTGAGTTGGGCTTTCTACCTCAGTGAGTTGACTCCCCTGGAGAAACAATTCCACCGTGGTCGGGATCTAATCAAAAAACAGTATTCGGTGTCATTTGCTTTTCCTATTTTCCTATAGTGTTTTGTTTTTATCCCGAAACGTCGAATCGAACACTCGAAGATATGGACCACATGTTCATACAAAACCCGTCCATTTTTGTCTTCGGTAGACCAGATATGACCCAGCGGAGTCGTCCGGTAAACTTTATAGACGCAGAAGTTGCTCGGATTGCTATAGTCTAATGGAATAGGGGTGAGCGTGAATGCTCCAACTAGAAGACGACGAATTGTATTGTTGTCTCCAAAATATGGTGATAACATGCTCCAACTACAAATTACAGGATGATAGATCGAAGATACCAGAATGATAATTAGTACGATAGATCTAGACGATAGACTCAATAGAAACTTCTAGACGAGGGGAATATGCAGTTAACAACTCCGTGGTGACAAATTCGATATGAAGAGTACACGGTGTTGTGTTTCGCTGCGCTGAAGATACCGCTAAAATGCCGAGTTGGGGTGTCGGCTGTTCTAAACATCCAATCATGACACATTATAAATGAATCCCTCCCCCTTTTTGGGTTGCGTATGACCACTAGTAAAATCCCGGCGTCCTCGTGGCATTTAGCCGGGAGGTATGGTAAGGACTCACGACGTCAGTGATGCTATTCGGCCGGGTTCTGCACGTAATATATAAGCTGAGCCCAGCCCCCATCAATAACTTCCGTGAATCACTGAGACACATAGTTAGCAGTTCGAGATACCCAAGTTCGTGAAGCAATAAAAAAATACTTCGCTTCGCACTCCACGACGACGACACTCGAAGCTTTCAGTTCCAACGATGCGATCAACAACGTATATCTCCACCATATTAGCGCTCTCGGGATTGTCCGTTGCGGCACCCACGTCGCACAACCAAGGACTCGCGAAGTTTTATCTGCCCGTTTTCGGCAATAATATAGTAGCGAACGATACCGCCGAAGCAGCGCCCGCTCCCGCGAAATCGAATATGGATGCAGACGCAAACAAGGCGGATACGGAGTGCAAACCGTTCATAATGCCAAGGGTACCAGCAGAATGCGTTCAGAAGTCGGGCGAGCTTGTCTGTCACGGCTATTCCCTATACTGCAGGTTTCCTACGGACTGGGGAGTTGGGTACGACCCGCTCGGAGAATGTTGGACCTGCAAATAGTTAGAAGAGACGGGCGAGGGAAGAAGACGAATCTATAAACCGTACACCGGGGTCGAATTGGGCTACACACGGATCTCAACTTGAGCCATTCCGAATAGTGGCGTTAAGGGGTGGACAAATATTGACAGCGAGTTGTTGTTAGACGGTAAAGGGCGTTGTGAATATCCTTGAAGCTTAGGGGAAGGAAAGGGGGCTCGTAAGAACTGCTACCTTAATACAGGAAATTTGAAAATCAATGCCATAATTCTTGTAAGGATTCAGTGATGTCTTAAGTTACCCGAGCTTTAAATCGAGAATAGATAAGAGCTTATTTCGCAGACCGGTTCGCCGATCATTGCAAGGTCCTGTCATGGCATCCGTGCCTGGTATCGTTTGTTCGGAGAGTAGTTGGGTTTGGATTAACCCTGAGCCGTCTCCCAGTTAGGGCGGACAAGTATTCTAGTTTGGCCCCCTTCTCCAATCCTTCATTCACAGGGTCTATCCAAGAATGATATATATAAACGGGAAATCGTGTACCTTGATGGCTACTGTGGGCACCGTAAGGTACGATTGTGTTACGCGACGGCCCCCAATCTTTAGCCATCCGGGTTACTAGGTCTCAGGGGTGTCTTATTCTATTACGCGCCAGCGTCCTGAGCATTCGGGACAGTAGGGCGCGGCTAGTGCCGATGATGCAATGCATGATAGCCTATCTAGACATCACTTTAACTCAAATGTTACCTTCCCGGTCATGCTGCTCAGTAAGCGTTGGAAGCCCCCTTTTAGCTATTAAGTCAACGCAGCAAGTACATGAAAGTAATCACGCATCTATACGATCTTGTGCTAGGTCTACAGTACATGTAGGTAGTACGGGCCAATACGAATAACTATAGCTGAACGGTGAGCTTTCCGTTGTGGATAGGAAGGTACGTAGATTGCATGTCCTCGTGACAAGATTTATTCCATGTCAAGCTACATTATTACCAATCTCTATACATCTCCTTGATTGCAACATCCAGGGGTTAGGCGCTTTCCAATACCCTCGAATCAACACCTCGCTTCGTTTGCCGACAAAGCCTCTCTAGCTACGGTAGTTAGTCCAAGCGCTGTACATGCGCTCCTCCTGGCCAGCGGTGAACTCCTCGTAGCAAGCACTAGATATCCATGTTAGTTGATGCACGGGAAGGAATAGAGAAACAATAGGAGTGGATCTGCTTACTCGTCCGAGTAGTCCATGTAGTTGTGGATGGGGTCTACACCACCACCGGGGCAGCTGTCGCGGCCGCTGGGGCAGCCAGAGGAAGCGGACGCCTGTGCGGGCGTGTCGTCGACCGAGTCACCACGACCGCTGCAGCCACCCTGGAAGGTGTGGTACAGGTTCATCCAGTGGCCAACCTTTCGAAACAAGTTAGTCTTCCTCAGGAACATCGGCGTCATATTCATTAAGACACTTACCTCGTGAACGGCGGTACCACCGAGGTTGAAAGGGGCAGCACTGCCACCGGGGACGGACTGGGCGAGGATGCTGCATCCATCCTGGTAGAACGCCGTCGAGCCCGTAGAGACATTGTCGGGGAAATAGCAGTAGCCGAGCAGACCACCGCCCAAGTTTCCCAAGAAATAGATGTTCAAGTCACCATATGTACCTTTGCGCAGGGCTCGCTTCATCGCGAGCTCGTTTCCGTCGGCGGCCCAGTTAGCGTTGACGGTGTAGTCGGTGCTGACCAGGTTGAACGTGATGCCATGCGGGCCGTAGTCGGCGTTCATCACGTCAATCTGGTCGTTGA
This sequence comes from Hypoxylon cercidicola, assembly GCA_022578845.1. Lineage (NCBI taxonomy): Eukaryota > Fungi > Ascomycota > Sordariomycetes > Xylariales > Hypoxylaceae > Hypoxylon > Hypoxylon cercidicola. The sequence continues at coordinate 713,429 of MU399511.1, forward strand.
CCATTTTTGTCTAAAGACGAGTTAGTTAATGGTATGTTCCCATGTGCCTAGCAGTATGATGGGCGATAGTCATATTACAAAAGCCACTTACATAATCCGAGCCCCTGAATCTGGATCCCCTTAACAGAGTATAAGTGGGTCAGATCCGGGGACCGTGATTATGTAATTGGCCGTTTGTAGAGACATGCGTCGCTGGCGGTGTTCACTTACAGTCAGGTACCCGTCGGCGACACGCGTAGATGCCGTCACGACGTGGAAGTAGGTGTTCACGCTGAACGCCCTGAGAGCACGGGACTCGCCCTTGACACGGAGCTCTCGTTCCCTCGCGAGCATGGCCTCGGAAGCGGCGATCTGCGCCTCAGTCGGCTCAGGGGTGCCGCAAATTCTCGTCATGTTTCCATCTGCGCGAGGGAACATATAGGATTGAGCTGCGGCTGAAGAAGCCAGCAGAGCGGCGGCGACGGCGGACTTGAAGAACATCGTGATGGTAGTCGAATGCCTAACCTCTGGAAATGATGGAGAAGCGAAGCAAACGAGGATAGAACACGATCAACATTCAGCTTGAACCGGTGCATCTTATAGTCCGACGCGATAATAGATGGAAGTAGATAAGACGTCTTAGAAGATCAAGCAATATCAAACCTCGGTCCACGCGCAACCATCCCGCTTCTGTTACCTGCCTAATTCGCGACATTGTATATTGACTGCACGCATTAATGCAGAGAGACATTGCGATACGAAGGCCGCCAGTTCGCTGCGTGACACGCTGTCAGCCAATCAAGGACCTAGCGTATTACCACAGGATGAGTCGAGAAAGCAATTTGCGCGCTGATATCGTGCTGCGCGTATAGCTCTGACCGTTCCAGAAGCTTTGAACATAGACGGTCTCGACTGTAAAGGAGCCCTGCCTGAAAATAGTAGGTTCCCCTTCAGCCCCAGCCTACTATCTCGAAAGAGAAGCTGCGCAAACCCCTGTTCTAACATCTGACAAGCATTGCCGTAATTGTTCTATAATCCGCCCTATCAGCTCCAATCCCGAGGGTTGTACATACCGGGAACGGTGTGGTAAGCGCATAGGTATGTTCCCCGGTGGTATCGGCCAGGACCGATCGCGGCAGCTTGGCGGAGGGGACCCCTGATTAAAAGGAGCAGTAAGCTACATTTAGTAGGCTTTATTTTATCCTAGCCTGCGTCAACTCCCGACCTGCAGAAAAAAGGGAGCTAGTTGCCATTCCTGTCACTTGCCCTCTTGGAAGTACCACCATCCAATTGCTACAGGTTCGTTGATTAATGCTGCGTCACCCGCCCCTGGTGCAGAAGATAAGGTTGACAACCTGGTGAGAATCCAACCCCGACTGCTTGCCTGTTGCGGTAGTAGGTAACGTAGAACCGTTACCCTCACTGCGGGACCAGCTGACGAGAACGTTATCTGTCTGACTACCGGGCAAGATTATATAGGCTGTCACGCATGCCTCGGTGACCATATATGAACCACGATGGAGTACTGGGACGACTCCAGATAGGCTTCACCCAATGCAGAGATAAATAATATCTACTTCCAACGCTGTTGCCGATAGGGAATGCCTGCGACGCCAAGCTGCCAAGTAATGCAACGTTCGTACCTTGGAGCGCTACCAGTGTCAAAGTCCCGATCCAACATCTACTGCGAATTCATTGATTCGTCGGCAACGAAATGAGCTAAAGTTTGTCCGAGCAACAAACCTGTTCTCCGTCGAACGAAGTTATCTTGTCCCTGCTTAGACACCAACCTCTAGTGTCGGAATCAGGAATTCACGAGCATTTACCACAACATCGATGTACTGCCGAGTGCATGGCATTCAATTATTTCGGCGGCAGTGGAGTGCCGGTGAGTTGGTTTGTCAGCAGAAGCATTTCGGATTTCAGAACTGAGGATCGTAGGAGCATCTGATTTACCCCTTTTTTCACTTACTTGAGTGGAACATTCCACCTGCACAATTGATGTGAGCATTAGCAAGCAGCCATCGACGAACTACACCTGGTTAGGTATTTCCAGGTGACGAAATTACCTCAAGGATCTGAGAGTGGATGCGCAATAGCGGTTTTCTTGGGAGGCTATCCAAGGGCAGTACTACTGTGTATGGGCAAATCTAATTTCCATCATCGGCCTCACAGCATTGGTGGCTACGCGGCAAGTAGGGGTCGGCTTTAAGCGACCAGCTTCAATGCCCTAACTGACATTTCGAATTCATAACTGAATAAGCCACTCTCTCAAGTGGGAGAGAAACGCTGGGGGTAAAGTTTAAGTGAAAGGGAGAAGAATAATGGCTGCCCAACAATGTCATCAATAGAATGGTTGGGATTCGCGTGACGATATAATCTAGTAGTCACTAACTTGAATAAGAGAATGGTAGCTGACTAGGCTGCCATTGATTTCCCACGTCAAAATAACTAGCACTTAAACGTGATAGTAGTGAGTCAGACATCATATCATGCTCTGCTTGCATTCACGCAAGCCCTTTCCTAGTGGAACCTCGCTGGGAGTTTGCTCAAACATGACCAAATATCCAATATGAAGTTTAGGGAACTTGACAGGGGCCTGTCGTGTCTTTAGGGTGACAATGGTTAAATTAACAAACCTATGACTTTCTTGGATTAGGTATTGAGAAACGTATTTCTTGAAGAAATTAGTGACGTGTGACATGATTCAATGTCGTCTGCAACTTACGTGACGTGCTTACCAGGTGTATCTGGAATATGGGAGAATACTGTGACGTGGAGTAATACAGCAACGGATCAATCAATATAATATCTGAGTCCTGCTCTCAAGGACAGAAGTGTTGCGGTGCTGAGCTAACACCCAAGCCCGACATCAAAGTACCAGATCGTGCCTCATCAGAGAGTATCTTGGCAACTTCTCAGCTTTGATGATGATGATGATGATGAGACTTCGGAATAGATGATACACATGATGCATTTTCGAGTTACATGAAATGAGCAGTTGTTCATGCCTGAAGCCAAGGGCTATAGCTTCTAGACCTAACCTAGTATACAGTAAGGGCCTTCGCAAGGCCAAAAACTCCCGGAAAGAGTTACGGGTACGTAAAAGGTAGATACAGGTGGTAGATGGCGGGTAGAGAGAGCTTCCCGACGGAGCAGCAGTGCTCACGAGAGCTGAAATCTGTCCTCTAATTTCTTCCTAATCTCTCCTTTCATTTTCTTGTTTTTCCATTTCTTCACTATACCCTGAGGCTTTGACGAGCGTCTGAAAGATATAGTTCCTTTGGTACTGGGCTTCTCGTCTTTTGAGGGTTCCACGTCAAGCATGTGCTTGTCCTCGTCTTCGCCTTGCCCCTCGCCGTGACTAGACGTTTCCTGCTGGGAAGCCTCACTTTCTGGCATGGTAGGTTCTTCCTCGTTCGATGGCGGTGGACTGGGAGAGCGGAACTCTATACTACGCAACTCAACTTCTCCGAACAGTAGAGACCGCCGCTTCTTGCCTCTATCTCTATCCATACGTGCCCTCTTTCTCCGTCGAATAGGAGTTCTGCCGGAAGCCTTTTTCTCCCTATCTAGTTCCGATTGAGGCGGTAGGTCGAAGTGGACATGACGTTCGCCCTCGATGGTTCGGGTTCGGGGTGAATTTACTAACGAGGGATGACGACCAAGGACGAGATTATCTTCTTGGGCCTTGAGGGATTTCTCTTTAGCATACTCAATGAGGTCGTCATCGGTAAATTGTTTCAGTGGTCGCTCATGCTTCCAGGACGTGCCGGGCAGAATTGACCACCTCGGATCCCAGATTCCCCTCTCGGTCCAAGTTTCCTTGACCATGTTATACGCCCTCGTGTTGATGTCTTCAGGAATGTAAATAGAATCCAGCCCGACCTTTAATTCGCGTTGGATTTGTTCTCTTGCACGGGAAACTTGATACATAAACTGATTCAATGGGCGGGACGCTTGGCGTTCGGGCGCCTCCTTAGTTTGTGGTTCAAAAACTTTCCTTCTACCTTTCCTCGTCTTTCGTCTTTTATGCTTAAGGGGATTCTCAGGTGGAATGCCGTACTGGGGAATCTCTAGGGGTTCCTCGTGCTTCCAACAACCGTCAGCTACATTGCTCCATTTTTCGTTCCAAATGCCCTGCTCAACCCATCTCGCCTTGACATTGTCTTCAGCAAGACTGTGCAGACATGTACCGTTAGGCACAGTGAGTTTTCCGAGGAGGATTGCTTCTAATATTGCCTCGTTTTCCTCCGTGACTTGATGAATAAGCTGTTCCCTAGGTTTCGAAGCACTGCGCTCTGTCATTATCTTTATGGATCGTGATTCGAGCTCTTGTTCTTCCTCGGTCCGGGGGTCAGGGCTTATGTATTCTGTCGAGGCCCCCGACAAGTCATCGTATGGCGGACTACGATCGAAACGTGCTCGAAAATGCTCAAGTCGTTCAGGATGTTTAAGTAGATCGGCAAGAGCCGAGTCGACCATTACTAGGCCACGGCTATTGATGAGATGTTCCATGCCGAGATTTTGGTCAGTAAAAATGCGAATGATGAGGATCGACGAAGATATGGATGATGTGTAAAAGAGGTTCAACGGAAGAGAACTTGAATCAAAGTTGGAACCAAGAGATTGATGTATTTGCTGGCCAACAATTGTTACACGAATGATGTGTAGATGGTACATGTGCGGGCTATGTGACTCACGGGGAAGCACGTAGTACATATCTTCCAATAACAAACTGACTATGATAGTAATTAAAAGGGGAAGTAATTAGTACTATTACCCAACTCATCCCATCTTATCCATAACTACCTACTTAGGTAGATGGCCGCGTAGGTATTTGATTTGTTGTATTGTTATTCAATCTATGTCTAAAGGCATGAAAATGAGTATCGTCTGCTCTCATCACCATGACCTATTCAAATGATCTGTAAATCTACAACTCCACGGTCTGGAGCCCTTTTGACTATTGTTTGCTAGTCAGCTAGGTACGTACATCTGAGGTAAGCTAGTATTCAGAGACCGTGAGTACCGGTAATTTACCAAAGTAGTAGCTGCGTCTTGTAGAGGATTCATGTGTGCACCTCACGATATTACCTCACATGTACGGTCAGTTATAGCACCAGTGCAACCTCTACTCCTATTTAAACTCTCGAGGTCCTCTACGTTCTTGGAAGCGATAACTCCATATACATCATTTCCTGATTTCACTTGTTCTTTACTTCCCGCGATGCACAATGGCGCCTACGAAGGAATCTCTATTCTCCCTCGAGCCTCTGTCCCCCAAAGCTAAGAGAATCGTTAACAATGCTCTACGCGGAGACCGCAATAGTCATTTGGTGTCGCTTCAGCCAGATGGATCACCTGTGTTCTGTATTGGGAACCATGCATCTAAATCATCATTACCCGGTGTTCTTGCATCGTTGGGAAATGACGACTCTGCAGATATCTACCTTGACAGCAACTCGATTTCCAAATTCCAGGCTAGTTTCGAGATTAACCCACAAAGCAACATGGTAATGTTCGTTGACCATTCATCTGACCAATCATCGCAAGTTTCGGGCGGGAACGTTTTCCCCTTCGAATATGGACGACTACCACGCCAGGTTGTCGTCACTAGAGAAATCAACAAACAGATTAAAATGGGTGGCGACAAAAAGGACCACGTTATATTTGGGTTGATATGGCACCACGATAGAGCAGGGTCAATGCAATGGATCAACGACCTAGGAAAGGCTCTGATAAGCCGCACACCCGATGCTAGCTCCGAAGACACACCCCAAGCGACCCAGATGAAATTACCACCTCGGACGGAAACAAGGGCCAAAGAACACAAAACTAAATTACCATATCGAATGGTATTGAGGACACACATACACACACAAACACACACGCAGACGGCAGGCAAGATGAGATACGTGATAGGAAAACAAGTTGGCTGTGGAGGATTCGGATCAGTTTTTGAATCGTTGAATGTCGATACGGGAGATATGATGGCCGTGAAGATATTGCATCGACCAAAGGAGACGAGTAGCAGATTACGTATCAAAACCGAGATCGAAACCCTCAGCAAGCTCAGACATGTATGTGTACCAATCCATGGTTTATTAGCAGTGTATGGGGGCAGCAATACTAATCTAACGTGAGTAGCAACATGTACTGGAATTTGTTGACTCAGACGAAGATAAAAACCTCATCGCTATATTCACGGGCCTCAAGCAGGGCAGCTTGCTTTCATTACGCGACAAACCTGAAATCAAGAACACGCTGTTTCTCGGTACTTTCCTGTTCCAGATGCTACAGGCTCTCGATTACATCGGATGTCACCAAATCATCCACATGGATGTCAAGCCGAGCAACATACTCTACGTGAAAGAAACAGATTTCAGGTATCGCTTTCAGCTCGCAGACTTTGGAATTTGCCTTCGTGCTGGCGAAGCCAAATCGAAACGTGGTACTCGTTCTTATATAGCTCCCGAAGTTTGGTACGGAGATGGGGAAATATCGTCCAAGGTAGACGTATGGTCTCTCTACGTGACAACTCTGTACATGACAGACAAGGGGGTTCAGGAGGTACTGGACAGGTCCCCAAAGAACGAGATGGGTCAAATAACACGCTACAAGAAGGTGCTGGAGCTTGCGCCCACGGCAATGACACCATATCTTCAAATCCAAGAGATGGCGAGATACAACCCGGATTTACGCGCGACTCCTGCACAAATGCTCGTCAAGTGCTATGGTGGCAACGGTCTTACGACGCGCGGCACGATCCCAACTATTCCAGAGTGGCACAACGACCAAAACAGCCTCCGAGACCTCCAGTACAAACAGAGGAAGATAGAGAGGAATATAAAGAACCACAACGAGAAGAGGCGTCTGGTACAGATATGGGACATTTCCACCAACGACCTTTCCACAACCGACATGACATCAGATAATTCTGAAGATGGGGAAGTCGACGAGGACGAGGAAGAAGAACCGAATGTGTTGGATGAGGATGATGTGATGGACGAGACGGATTGTACTGACGATACGATAAGGATGATGGAGGAAGCACTGAACGAGGAACTGAAGAACGAACCTTTGTAGGACGAAGACTAGGGCGCGAATATGGGTGGTCTCTGCTTGGATGACAGAGGATTTTTTTGATTAGCGATACTTTCAGTCAATTTTGAGTTGATTTACAAAAGCCTTATCTCATGGAGTCCGTTGAGTTGCTAACTAGAGGTGTATGCAGTGATGATCGTGATCAAGCTAGAGTATTTTGTCGGATGGGTGAACAGGAGAAAACAGACCAAGGCGAGTATTTTCAGGTGATTTATGAATTATTCTAAGCGGATAAAGCTGTAGGGACGTCCGGAAGGAACACAAACAGCAACGCGAAGCGGAAGAAATATGAAGGACCCTGATCGAAACGAAGCAGTACACGAGGTCAGAGGACGAACAGGAAAGATGGGACAACCTCATTTCCTTGGAATTTCGTTGATACCCGTTACCAATGCGTTACTTCATTCTACCAACCGAGGAGGAGGTTTTCGTTTGGGAAAGGTAGCCTCCCAGGCGCTCATGAGCTTGACCAAGGTTGCATCTCGATTCTTGCCTGCGAGCGCCGCGACTCCTAAGGGACGACCGTTGAAATCTAGGTACGATAATGGCATCCCTGCAACGGGGTAACCTATCTCATCATAAGCATCATTGATATAAAGGAGAACGGTAAACTGGCATATTCGTACCGCTCGCTGCTGCCAAAGACGTCATGAAACTGTCTGCCGGGCCAATAATGACATCGACTTCGAATTCTTTCAGTATATAGTCAATCCCATTGTCGCGGGAAGTACGTCGAAGATGTTCGAGGGTCTTGTTGTATTGTTCTGCCGCTAGATGTTGCTTCTCGGTCTGAATGAAGAAGTCCTGGTTATCATGTACTGCACTCTGTGTTAGTGTAACCCTGCCCTGCACAGATCCAGAGTGACCTACGAGGGGGAAGCTCTTCATCTGCATGCGCCTTATTGAAATCGATTATTTCCTGAAGACTTCGGACTGGGCTCTCTTCTAGATTTTCTAAATAACTGTTCAAGAGGGGTTTCATATCCGCCCCTTTTTGTTGTTAGCAAATGTACCTCATGAGGAATAAATGAGGATGACGGCTTGCTTATAATGGTCATTTCACTGTTTTCGCCATTATAATCGAAGGCATTGATCGTTGTTGAAGGCACGTTTTCGACAAATCTCTTAGCTTTCGCTCCAATTGTCTTGTAGGCATCGGTGATATCTCTAAGCTGAAAGGGCTTGTCAGATCCTTGCACTAGTGATCGGCAAGGTTCAACTTACAGCCCGTTCATCCGCCTGGGGCACCGGTTTAATGAATGCATCAGGGAACTTCCATGCCCTCGGGTCTAGAGTAGCAACTGAAATATCTTCCCACGAACCGGTGAGGTTCGATGTGAATGAGACTTCGGGGTCGGATATAGTATCTAAGAACGCCGACAAGTCATACGCAGACTTGGCCATCGGCCCTGCGGTATCGAAAAGTTCGGACGCAGGGACAATGCCGTCTTGAGGAACTAAACCAATGGTCGGTTTGATGGTGTAGAGCGCAGCTCTCCCAGCGGGGCAGATCAAAGACCCATCGGTTTCTGTGCCGATAGATATGGGGGAATAACCAGCGGAGACGGCGACAGCAGAACCTGAAGAAGATCCCGACAGATTCTATTTAATTATTTAGCAGATATCACACCATTAGCGAGTTCATGTATAGGTACGTACGCTGTGCCCGTCTTTCCCATCATCGTAAAGGATTCCTCCGCGTACGTAGGCAGACTGAACCTGCCCACCCACGCCAGACCAGCCACTGATGAGCATGACACTACTATTACACATGAGCTCGCTGCAGCAAACAAGAATAATCGTTTCTGTATCCCCTTACCGCCAATTCGCGAATTCCTGAGTCCGGGTTAGACGGAGTACATACTGAGGCCATCTGGGTGAATAACTTACACTCAGGTTTGATTTACCAAGTATAATGGCACCCTTACTGATGAGCTACATAATGGTTAAGATTCGATTGCAAGCCAAGGTTCTATTCAGGACTTTACCATGTCTACTAGTGTAGCACTTTTTCGAGGTTTGGAACCAACTAGAGCAAGGCTCCCGGCTCTGGTCCCCAATCCAAGGCTTGGATGTGTTGCTATGTTATCCTAATTGAGGTTAGGTACAAGAACATAGCTGCAGGGCCGAACTTGCTTTTAGTATGACTGGGATGCCATGGAGAGGTCCTCTGACATTGCCAGCCTGACGTTCAACGTCAAGACTGTGTGCCCGGCGCAACAAGGTGTCCTTCGGAGCAGTCTCGATCATGGCATTAAGAGAGCCATCGTGTTTGCCTATCTGGGAAAGATACAAATTAACTAAGTGCTTACTGGTAATATTGCCGCTACTCAGTAGGCCTTGGAGGGTTTTGACATCAGCTGTCAAGACATCAAGAGTCCTGGCTTTGGATTCCATGCTTGTATGTGATGAGCAAACACCCATCAAGATATCAATGGACAGTAGCGTTCCGAAAGAGTAAAACAAGAATGAGATAATGAACATGAAGGCCTGGCAGTGGTCAATATTCAGTATCTCAAGCGCGAATGGTGATTTAGTTGTATTCCTTGGGTCGTGTGAGATAAATATGGCGTTGTTAGCGGCAATGTTTGATCCTCAATTGGACGTAGTGTTGCTGGCAGAATTTTTTAGGCCCGGGTGTCGCGCAGGTGGCGTACAAACCAACCTGTTGGGGAGCCAGTGAGGTAACCGAACAAAATTCGCTTGTAGAATCTTGTTGAGGAACTCATGATTAGGAGGTAGGTACCCAGCTATGCTCGGCCAATTCTAGCCGGTAATTAGCGGATATGTCAGGGCTGTAATACAACAACTCGAGCTGCCGGCGACTTTGGTCTATGTTACTAACTCAGGGGACAGGTGATGCTGATTTAAGACGAATATTTAATACATCTGCGTAGCTTCATCCTATGATTAATTAGCAGTTACTGTAGTAGTTGAGTATATTCGTCTCAAGCCTACAAGTGAACAATTAAAGCAATCATTAATAACTGTTTTTCTCCTCAAATCATCTTCATCTTACTGTCACCGCTACCGCAAGTCGTACTCATAACCGACCCCAACACTGGCATTGGGGAAACCATTGCCCGCTCCCTACCGCTACTGATCACGGGTACCACGTCATCATCGGCCCGCGTAACCTTGACGCCGGGATAAGCGTCGCCTCTTCTCTGACATCTCGCGGTCTGCGCGCCTCCGCAATGCATCTCGACCTCGCGGACGAGTCGTCGATCCAAGCGGCCGCCCAGACCATCGAGGCTGGTTACGGTCGGCTTGACGTCCTCATCAACAACGCCGCCGTGATTCTGGAGGCAGACCCACAAAATGCGGGACTTACCACGCGGCAGCGGTTCGAGCAGACCTTCGTGCCCAACCTATTTGGGCAAGTGGGTGTCACCGAAGCGATGCTACCGCTCCTGCGGAAGGTGAACGGCGACAGCGTCCCGCGTATCGTGTTTATGTCATCGCGACTTGGATCCTTGGCCAACGCGCTTGACCCTCGTGCTCGGTTTTATGAGACCGATTTCCGAAGTTACAACTGTAGCAAAGCAGCATTGAATGTGCTTGCACTGAACTACGCCAGGATGTTGGATGACGTGGGAGGGTTAGTCAATGTGGTCTGCCTTGGATTGGTCAAGACGAGACTTAGTGGGTATAATGAGGCTGGATATACCCCTGATGTTGGTGCGGAGAGGATAGTGGAGATGGCGGCAATTGGAAAAGGGGGGCCAACTAAGACATTTTCGGACAAGAAGGGGGAAATTCAGTGGTAGTATAAGGATTCAATTCTCAGCTATACTAATGAACAGCTCACTAGTATTTCTAATGCATTTTTAAAGAAAGTATCTAATCTCGTCAGTCAGGCATTTTGCATAACGTAATCCTATAGGAAATCAAGGAAAATACCGGCATATCTTCACCTCGGTGGATCCTCACCGGTCGTATGTTTTAATCCTAATCAATCTCCACGATCACGGCCTTGGCTATTGTTCCGATCTCATATTAGCCGCCGATCCAGACCTCAATGAGGTAGGCCCCCAGACAAACCCCGCTGAAATGGTAAATGCTTCGGTGGTATTGAAAAGCAGGAACGTGCCGATGCAACGATCCGATGTACCATCGACGGCCTCGGCGATAGCACGATGGCAAGACGGTCGACGCGCGTACATGCCGGTTCTATCCTTTATAAGAAGCTTCTAAGAACTACTCCATACCTTGTGGGTATTCTGGCAATCTGTCTAGTACTTTGGCTACGTCTTTTCAACATGCATTGGACTTCAGCGATCCCATTCGCAGTACTTGGGGGTGCTGCTGCTGCCATCGCCGAGTGCACAACAGCCTCGCTTGCTGAGCTTCTCAAAGACCACCCCGAAGCGACAATCAACTTTGTAGAGGCCGTGCCGGAAAATGGAAGCTTTGGCCAACCAGAGACGGATATCCCGTTTCCATTCAACGCGACCAGCCTACCCGCCTTGTGTGCAGTGTCTATCAATGTCAAGTCCTCTAATAACTCGTCGTACAACTTCGGCCTGTTTCTTCCAGACACATCGTGGAATGAAAAATTCATGACAACTGGCAATGGTGGCTTCGGTGGTGGCATAAATTGGTAAGACCGTCTTTTTGCCTGCTTAAACTCATACCTCCCGGGCTGAGACAAGCAAAGCCTACGAATAGTGTATAGAGCAAGTCCTTGGAATGTGAATGAAATCAATACTAAATGTGATCATAGGCCAGACATGGGCATACTCTCCCAGGTGAATCGAGATATCTAGTAAAGCCGTACATGGGCCTATTAACTAACCGAGATGATTAGTATGGGTTCGCGACGATGTCGACTGATACGGGACATTCATCAGGTGCCGAAGATGGCTCTTGGGGGTTGAATTCCGAGTCCCTAATTGACTGGGCACACCGAGCTATGCACGGCTCTATCGTACTTGCTAAGGTACCGTACTCCGAGGTCCTCATCTGATAATAAGCCGCTAACCACCAAATTCCAGGAAATTGTTAGCAACTACTACACAAGCTCGGATGGAATCAAATACTCCTATTACGCGGGGTGTTCCACTGGAGGCCGCCAGGGGTTAAAGGAGATTCAGATGTATCCTGATTCGTTTGATGGAATCTCCGTTGGCGCCCCTGCTTGGTGGACCGTCCATCTAGCCGCGAACACTTTACAGCAGGGGCTTTACAACCTCCCGGAGTCTGATCCCAAACATATCGATGTGTCGGTATTCCCCGCAGTCGTTGCCGAGATAACAAAACAATGCGATCCCCAAGATGGACTGGTCGACGGGATTGTTAGTGATCCCTACGGTTGCAACTTTCAATACGAGGCGCTTCTATGCACGCCGACCTCTGATCCCGCTACGTGCCTTACACCTGCTCAGCTTGAGACACTCTACAAGTTTTATAACCCTTGGATAGATACTAACCAGACATACGTATTCCCCGGCGTTTCTCTCGGCACAGATCCGAGTTTTACCATGGGTCCCCATTTGACAGCTCTTGGGTATGGTCTTTTCCAGTATTTTGTATACAACAACAGCGAGTGGGATTACACCAAGTTCTCGTTCAGCGACGTTCAATTCGCGGATACCATCAATCCCGGCGGCGCAACGGCCGATAATTTCGACCTAAGTCCATTTATGGAGCGAGGAGGCAAAATCCTAAAATATCACGGAGGCGCAGACTCCTTGATTCCCACCGGCAGCAGCATCTACTTCTACCAGCAGGTGCTCCAAACGCTCGTGCCGAAAGGCATCGCTGTCGATGATTTCTACCGCTTCTTCCTGATCCCGGGCATGGACCATTGCTCGAGGTCTAATCTCGCTCCGTGGTACATTGCAAGTGCGAGCCAGTCGATTAGGGGTACGACGCATTCAGTGCCCGGGTTCGAGAATGCGGATTACGATATCATATTGGCCATGATGAAATGGGTGGAGGAAGGGGACGCTCCGGAGAAGCTCATTGCAACGAAGTTCGTGAACGACACTGCTACGTTAGGTATCCAAAGCCAGCGACCGCTTTGTCCATACCCGAAACAGGCCAAATACATCGCAGGTGACGCAAACATGCCGGACAGCTGGGAATGCAAGAGCCTATACTAAGGAATATATAATTCAATGAGTTATGAGGACAAAAGAAATACAACAGAGTTCTCTCATCCATTTCTGCCCTGTTGCAAGACAGGTTAGGTACCTAACCCTTATACGTTGCGTAGGAGGAAACCGTTATTTTGTTGATCCTGGAATAGCCTCTTGGGATCGTATTCGATAGCCGTGTCCTGCAACCTCTTGACATTATCCGTACCATAGCTACGCAACACGTTTTGTGACGAGTGAGCGAAGGTCATACTTCGATAGCTCAGTGACAGTTCTCCCTCTACAGCTAGCTTCTCGGCTTGCTCCGCGATGGCAACAAGTGTTTCCTGGATAGCTGTATCGTCCCCATCAGAAACCGTGTCAGAGGTCCACTCTGCAGTAAATACAAACCCTACAACTATATTAGCTTCAGACGACATAACAGATCGTATTTTCTATGGCCTCTTACAACACTGCGGAACGTCTTGCAGACCCAATGTGTTACCTCCACTGTCTTCACCCGCTCGGACGCAGCTTGTCGTTACCGGCTGGATAGTAAAATGTAAATCAACACCTGCCACCAAGGTCTTGATTGAATCTCGCCACATGGAGTATATATCTGCGTACAGGTCGGAGGAAACCTTGGTGGTCGCTGTTGCAACAGCACGTCTAAATGGATTTAGTATGGCATCAATGATAAGGAACTCGAACACCTTACTTTCCAGGTAGTGGTGGATGGAGCTGGCCGAGTGTTTTGACAAGTGATGAGATGGTGCCATTTGTAGTAGGCAACATGACGTTCACGAGACTTGTCAGCTTGAAGAAAGGATCGAATGCCTTTGGTGTCTCAGCCGGACAATCTGCATACAGCATCCCAACAATAATCAAGTCGTTGCGGAAATTCGTAAAAAGACCAATCTTAGGGTCTGACTCCATGTATTCCTGTACCTGGATTGTAGCCTTGATGATATTCTTATAGTCCACTGGATCATAAAAGTTGATAGTGTACTGGATGTTGATCAGAGGGTATGTGACAAGATCAAATCGAGTAACAATGCCTATTGTCATGTATTGTCATCAGCATCACACATCGCAAAGTAGAATGAAATAATTGAAAGTACCAAAATTTGAACCGCCGCCCTTGAGCGCACGGAAGAGGTTTTCGTTCGTATCGGTATTGGCATTGACGATTGTCCCATCGGCCAGAACAACCTGTAGGCTGCGTCAACGCTATTCAAAAGGAGATCCTAAGGGATATCACCTCAAAGTTTCGGACGCCGTCTGCTCCAATGCCATGAAGGCTGGGGAACGGCCCAAGACCCCCTTCGATATATTAGAAAATGTTTGTTCGGGGGCAATGGGATGCATACCGCCAAGGAGAAAACCAGCAAGGCCGACCGCTGTTTCTCTCCCACCCACTGCTGTGAGATCCCTCTCTTCCAAGAAGGAGTACACGTCTCCCCATGTACTCCCAGCCCCAGCGCACAAGATACCGTCGCTATTGATGGACTTAGAATCCAAGTCGCGTAGATCGATGACAACGCCAGTTTCATCAACACCGCCAAATCCCGGATTAGGATTATGCCCTGTAGCCCGAATAGCGAATTTGGATCCGGTTCGAGCAACAATTTTAAGGACTTCAGCAACCTCTTCAGCAGTGCTAGGTCGGACATAGACAGCTGCCGGAACCCAGCACGTTTGCGACCTATTGAATATAATCAGTCTTGTTCATCTTGCTCCTTTTTTTTCTCGCCCAGCTCAATGCACTAACCACGGACGGGACACTTCGGCTTTGTGCTCTAGAAGATCATCTATGGTAACGACGCGCTTAGGAAATGCGTTTCTCAATAGCTCACTAGTGGCCATAGCCTGATGAGTCGAATTTAGATTGGTACCCATGCTGAAGGTGTACGATAGGTCTGAACTGGCAATCTGATTGAAGAATTCCGATCTGTGAGGAACTTGCATGGTTATGAAAGAGTTGGGGATTCAATTGTAGTTGGTCGTAGGATGGCACAGCCCCTTACTTCCCTGAGTACTATGCATGAAAGCCAACCAACACTTTGTGGCACCATACTATATCAGGACACAGACCTGTCATGTCGACAACGTTACATACCTCCCCTAGCGAGCGCCATTATTGTCGCCTCACAAGCAGCTTGGCTGCACGTTTTTCTCGAACCAATTGGGAAGACGTGCGACCTTGCGTCCTTTGACGTGCGAAAATTTCTCCTTGGGATTTCAGAGTTCAGTGTCGCAACTTGGGAATGCGGGATCAGGTCCGCGTCATCAGCCAATGAAAGCGTCGTCCGTACTATTGGCAGGTGGCCGCAAAGCTGACCTGGGAGGCAATCTCTTCGTTCTTCATGATTTCTTGGACATTATAGTAGAGAAACTGACAAGTTCTTGTTAATATGGCATCTGAAGAGAAAACGTTCCGGGTATATACCCAAGCACAAGGGACTATAATATTTCCTTCCTCTAAACGACGTCCGTCCATCTCGAGTATTCAAATATGAGTTTTACCTATTCTAACGGCTATTGAGTTATATCTTAGGATCGCTCCTAGTGTTACGCTCCTTGTCATATAACTACCATACTTTTCCGGCTCCTTTTTGGCCCTTCGATTAAGTGCTGAACCTTGGCTCTAGTACGAGGCGCTGTTCGCTTCTTGATTCGGAAGCTAGGGCCAAGATCAACTTTCGGCTGCCCGTCAAATGACAGTCTCTTTATATTCCCACGGAAGAGGAGTTAAAGCACATCTGGTACGTATAGTATATCTGATAGGGCTAGGAGGGCTCCGAAGACGGAAATGAAGATACAACTTTACTATTCGCATCGATGGTTATCATTATAATACGGCATATCTATTGTGTCACGAGAAATTTTGTCCAAAATATCCTAGACTTAGTTAATTCCTTACATCAGATATCTCATGCTACTACGGCTTATATACATTGCGCAGCTATTAGTTACTGGCTCGCACGTATCTCCAACCTCTATTGTACAAATTATCATGGCCACAAGCAGTCATAAGTTAATAAACGAGAAGGCCAGTTTTACATGACCAAAGCCCGGCCGCGTAGAGTAGCTCGATAGGCTTAGGAGGGTAATCACCCACTGCCCGCTGCACGGAGCGTTCTAGCTAAGGCTTGACTCAAGCGCTCAAACACCACTCAAAGGGCTGTTCAACTAGAGGGCGCTCTTGATGCCGACGTAGAGAACTTCAGCACGAGCTAATATCGTCCCGTCGCTATCTTCGATCCACCCTTCGGCAAAGTACTTGCGACCCTCAACCTTGATGATCTTGGCCTGGGCTAGGATGGTCGCGCAAGTAGGGACAGGCCTCAGGAAGGTCGTGTTGAGATAGGCCGTGAAATGCGGTATCTCGGGCATGAAACCTCTCTGCTGGTTGATCGGAATGAGAAGACCGGTGACTTCATCGAGGATGGTGGAGACGATGCCGCCATGACATACATCCGGGTGGCCATTTAGGCCAGAGCCGAGCGTGAGAAGAGTCTTGATCGCATCTACACGGTCCGTGGGCGAGCGCGGCTCTTCATAGAACTCCAGCATGGCCAAAATGGTAGTTTGCGACTTGAGTGTTTCCGCCAACAGGGAATCCTCACCGTTGGCTTTCGGCAATCGGCAGGCTGGTGACCCCATAATAATTCTTGGGCTGCGGAGATGCTCAGCGCACCAAGGAATAGAGACGAAGTGCTCATAGTCGGAGCTTGGAACTTGGGTATCGGCCATTTTTGAATGTCGATTGGTAAAAGTCGCAACACCCAGCACGAGTTCGGAGTTCGGGAAATTGGGGTGAATTAGTAATCAATCGGAGGATTTTCTGCTGTTTGTTTTTACCCCTATTTACGCACAGACCACCAAAATTACCTAGTAGTTTTCCCCACATACACATACCGTACATGCCTAGGGGTAGGTACATAGGTACCTTAAGGTAGAAACTTTGGAGCAAACACCAAATATTATCGTGACATTTATATATCCTAATGGGAGGACGGAGGACCTTCCGGACACAACAAACATTGTTGTAAAGTAAACCTCAGGTATTCAGTACCTAGATAGACGCACACTTATACCTTATACCCATGTTAATGCATATATTTAACTTACTAGCTTCGTCTCTACCCCTATCTAGTGAAAAAAGAAAACTTAATATATGTGTTTCTTGACTAAGATATATATACCCCTAAGGTAGAAAGGAAAACTTTTCACTTATCCCCAGGTTTATTAACTACTCCACCATTTATATCCCCTCTAACCTACCCAAAGCAGGCTTTTAGATGGCTCTGTCTGTGCTTATTGTTAATTTAGGTAGGTACCTCAGGTAGAATCTTGACTGTAGCATGAGTGATTTGCTTTTACTTACTTACCTTAGGTATTATCTTACTTCATGCTATATAAGTGCAGGTACAACCACCCATGTGTTCTCTCAACTTTGAAACACTCTACACGTCTCTATTCTCGCATCCATACCCATCTCACTCCTCGTTTCCCTACCGCCATATCCATCATAGAGCCTGCTTCGATAAGTCAAAACACCATGTCCAACCCTGGTGAGGATCAGAAGAGCTTACTTAAACGCTTTCCGGACGAACTCACCCTCGCCTGGGTCGGAATGGTATCCAATTCTGATGATCTATTCACACTCTTTCGAGTAGGCAATTGGAAGCTTACTGGCATTGCGGAAGAAATACTGCTGAAGACAAACAGTCGAGCTTTACACTCAGCTCTATATTGGGCATGTATGAAGGGCGATATCAACTTTCTTGAACAGACAGTAAAATACGGAGCCGAAGTCGACCGAACATTCCCCTACCAGGGTATGCTTACCAGCAGCAGGATTCCTGCTTACCGCGTTGCTGGTTGTGCCTTGAACATCGCGATCCATCATCAACAGGTTGGCATTGTCCGAATCTTACTAGAGAAATACAACGCCAACTGTAGCGCTGTCGATGGAGGAAGAGACCACAACAAGCCTTATACTTCATTGCAATGGGCATTGTACTTGAAAACACCCAACATCGACGAAGAGAAACGCCTTCGGATTGTAAACCTACTTCTCGATCACGACGCAAGCCCGCTACATTGGGGTGATGGACCAGACGTCGACCCCTTCATGAACGCCCTGCTCAACGACCACATACCTGTAAGCGTTGTGAAGCGGATGGCGCCGATGTGCATCCAGGTATACCACTCGAACTCGGGCTTTGAGACTTTCTACTACAACGATTACATACGCCGACAGAGTACGATGACAAGCGAAGAATTCACGCCTAATGAACTGCAGAAATTAGATTTCTTGCAGGATTTAACCCTACGACAAAGGCGTGCAAGCGCCAGCTGGACCAGTTCCCAGTTG
This sequence comes from Hypoxylon cercidicola, assembly GCA_022578845.1. Taxonomy (NCBI): domain Eukaryota; kingdom Fungi; phylum Ascomycota; class Sordariomycetes; order Xylariales; family Hypoxylaceae; genus Hypoxylon; species Hypoxylon cercidicola. The sequence continues at coordinate 731,978 of MU399511.1, forward strand.
CTCAACCAAGCCTTCTTCACATACACTACGCTCCCCGATTTAACTAAATCAAAGCGCGAGCAACTTCTGGCACTGGCGTTGGAGAAGTACATGCGTACTAGTGTAAACGGCAGTTATCTGGAGTCTCCTTTCGTCATGGCTGTCGAAGCAGTTTTCTGGAGTAATGAAAACGGATTTCCAGACAGCCACCCTACTCAGGGGATTCGGCTTTTTCAAGCACTCCTAGATGCTGGTCTAGATTCTACCCAGATCTATGAGTCCGAAGATGACCCCGTGAATCCCGGCGCCGTCCTGCTTCCATTTGAAAAGGCAGGAGAATACGGTACGAAGCACACGTCGACAGTCTTAGCATTTCTCTGCCTTCCGGAACATGCGAAAACCTATCAGGTTTCTGAAATGGTAGACTTCCTGGTGCAACAAGGCACGCCGGTCGATACCAAAGTAAGTGTTCCATACCTCTAAAAACGGATAGATGTTGCGAAGCTAAATATTTGAAAGGATCATTTTGGCCTCACTGCGCTGCACTACGCATCCAAGTTCTCAGTCGCGCCTCGAGTCAAGCAGCTTCTCGAACGCGGCGCAGATGCCAACGCAGTAGATAACCGAGGGCTAACCCCTTTGCATTTCGCATGCCGTCTTGACACACCCTTCAACATGGGCGACATGCAAGCGCGCGGGCGAAGGTATCGACGGGCAAAGCGTACATCACAGAAACAGCGCCTCAATATCTGCCGTCTACTGCTCAACAACAAAGCCGACCCATCTGTCTCCGACAAGGATGGTTTCACCCCCCTACACTATGCGTGCAAGTACGGGTTTCTCGACTTGGTGAAATTGTTGCTGGCCGACCCTAAGGTCAATGTCAAAGCCACGGCTTCGGACTTAAGCACTCCCGTACACCTCCTTCCGTGGCGGCCGCTTGAAGAGCTTACCGAGCCCGATTCCGAGTCTTACCGAAGACTTACAAGAGACATAAGATATGGATTCGTACGCACAGATGATAATTCGGAAATCGCAAAGATTCTTCTGGATGCTGGAGCGGATGCCAGAGCGGAGGATGGAGAGGGATGGCTACCGATCAGACATGCTCGAAAGTATGCTGATCAAAGAGTAGTAGATGTTCTGCTAGGTCGCGGAGGGGATGATGGGCTAATAGCCGAGTGGGCTCTTAAGTACTGCTGATCTTGGGACATCAAAGATTCAAGGCCTTCAAGAGCTGATACGGTCATCTACTTTGGTTATAGGCATACTGGAATGATGCCATTGTAGCTGGATGTTACATACTGATTTCCTTTCACTAACACAGTGAGATTGATTTATAATCCCCAGTTATTTGTCATTCCCATAGATAATAAATTGCGAGGATATTGATTCGTACAAAAGATACCTTCATTGTATTGTGTTAGTCAAGGCATACATGAGCCTTCGTAAAAGTTAACCTTCCTTCGAATGAGGCTATCAGAAGGTGAATCGTGTCATGTTAATCCAACCCGTTAGCAAGTGGACTAATAACTCAAGGTTACGAGACACCAGACTAAAGTACAGAGGCCGAAGTTGATGAGCAACTGCTGAAACACGGTCCACAGCCCGACATATACGTATTTCGGCGCCAGGACGGTCCAGAGAGAAGGGTCGTCCCGCAACCACACACATGCAAGCATAACAGCCAAGGAGCTGGACGCTGTGTAGAATGTATGGAAGGTAAGGTACTCGAAGAATACTTCTCCACTTCTCGCGAGAGTTGGCGCCGCTCGTGTCTTGCACTTGGCGGGAGTGGTGTTGCGATGCGTGACGTCGTTTCCGTTCAGGGGGGCCGTGGACTGCCCATTCGTCCCACCGTTCTGTTGAGCTTTGCCATTCGTTGCTACAGAGCCGTCCTGATATCCCGTAGTCTGATGCGAATCAAGTGTGCTCTGGTTTTCTAGCCAAGCTAGCAGTAGCCGAAGGCCACCAAGCGTCCACCAGACCGGGCCGACCCAATTACTAAGCACTGTCTGGAGGAACACGGCGGTTACGTTATAACCTTGTATTCCATTAAAGCCGTTTGTGATGTCCAATGAGGCGACAGAATTGCTCCCTCCTACAGCGTAGAAAGAGCTTTGAGCAAGCACCAATGACGTTAACGAGATCTCCGAAGGTGACAGTTTGGTTGAGTGAACTGTATTCGTCAAAACCTATTAGTACGTGTCTTGGCATCTCTGGCTATGAGGCGACAGGGATGATAAGGGGGACATACGAAACCACTGTAGCTGGAGATCGAATATTGGGTAGAGCGCAAGATTCTTAGGTCTCGATTGCAACATAAGATATAGGTTGGCAAGTTCTAGAGCCCCGTTCATCACGTCTGTATCCGCTCAATTGTTAGCTTCGGTATACGTTAAGACTTTATGAGGAAAGTCTTACTTCTCCTATTCGCCTGCGCCGATGGCTTGAGCTGAGAAACAAGACAGATAGCACAGCCAAACATGTATGTCCATATGATTCTCAATAGCTGCGTTTGGTCGACCTCTAGCATCGCGATCTTCAACGATTGAGGCATGAAGATCAACAACTCCGGGTTGTCTCTCTGAGTTACGCACACCTTAAAGAAAGCCGCCATAATACAGAGTAAAGAAGACATAACCCGAGGAAATAACGTCCCCATTCCAAGGTTGTTGGCTAAAGAGTTCGCTGACAGGGCATACGCCGCTAAGGCCAGCGCCCAAAGTAGAAGAGGATTGTTGAAGAGGAAATCGTGAAGGAGATCTATCATCGGGTATGTCGTATCACCGCTTTGATTCCAACATTGCGTAAGGTATTGAAGGATAGCAGGTATTGTAGCCCAAAACCAGGGTTGGCCACACGAGATACTGCAACATGTTAGCCTGTATTTCCATAAAGTCAAGGACTAATGTATCTTACCTTTTTGCCCCAAGGTATGCCATCCAAGCAAGAGAGGCCCAGTACCAGTAATGGTGCTCCTCTTCAACTAGCTTGCTAACAAACATAGTTGCTGCGTGCAAGCTGACCAACAGACCGAATCCAACAACTCCAGAATCCACCGGAATATGAGAAAGTGAGACACCAAGAAGAAGGAACAGCATAGCCACTAACAAAGAAGCCATTCCAGCCAGGAGACGTGTGGTGTGGAGGTTATTTAGCGGCACAGAAAGGGATTTTTGGACAGCACGAGAGAACTGCATAAGTGTCAGTAACGTATGGCGGGTTGAAGTTTCACATAAGGGATATAGGAATGCTCACATCATCGATGACCTCTATCAGTTCTTGCGAGCTAGATTCCTTGGTTTTTTCCCACTCGTCGTTGGCGTTTGATACCTTTCCCCATAGACAGGCGATTTCACCTTCATCGGTAAGACACCCTGAACAGTTAGAGTCGCAAACAGAGGACTCCTCCACTGCATTGCTAAAATCAACCTTCGTTTTGAAAAGGTTTAGCATCTGCTGAGCATTTCTCAACAAGAAACGGACACCATCCTCTGGCGCGCGGAATAACCGAACGAAATCCGACACGAACATGCCGAGACTATTCACCGGAATGGAGAATCCCAGCAGCCCCGAGAGTATCGGCACGATGTCCACCTGCTCAATCACGGAGTAGTACTCGTAGTTCTCGGTGGCCTTGACTGGGCATTCTACTCCTTTCGAGATTTGCCGGAACTTGGGAGAGATGAAAGTCAACGCCGAGGCAATTTCACCTGGCGCGGAGCCGCCATGATTTCCCTTCTCGTTCATACCGTGATCGCCAGCGAGGACGAACAGGGTATCTTTCATGTGCGGTTCTTGCTCAATGGCATTGTAGATTTGCTGCACGACACCATCCAACTGTTTCTGCTTGGGAAGCATGTGTGCACTGGATTTCCAATTCATTAGCGCGGAATATCTGCAGAAAAGGGGTTGGGAGAGCTTACGAATATGGCCCACCCTGGTGTGCTAGGTGATCGAGGCCTGGGAAGTGCATGACCAGAGCCTTCCAGTCGTCCCTCTGCAACTCATGGGGAATGTGCCGCGTGATGTTTTGGTCGACGATGGTGAAGTCCTAGTACATTAACACTTGTGTTTCGCACATTGATTCCAAATGGGCGACTCACCGGGACATAGTAGCTATCTACACCATCATGGCGGTCAAAGATATCGGGATATAGCATCAGCCACGTTTTAGTTCCGTAATACACCATGTTCTTATCCGGGTCTCTCTCCGTTTTCAGTCGAGATAGCCACGTGTCGACATTGCTCTGACGTGCAGCATTCGGCGAATTAGCAATATTGAGCCATAAATCCAGAAACGTCTGGCTTGTGCCCTGTGTCATCGCCTTAATGCGAGACATGGTCAGCGTTGGCGAAGCAGCGCGGGCTGTAAAGGGCACGGCAGCCCCTGAGCTGATAAGCCTGAAGTTGCGAGTGCGAATTAGCTAAGATATCCCAAAGAAATTGATAGCGCCATAACCGATATTAGTCCTAATCAATTACAGTAGAGCATCCAACGACTCACTGGCGACCTTGTGATTTCAAACACACCCACCGGTGCGACTTGGTAGGGTGCATTGGCGTCTACACTCATATTGAAAAGGGGTTAACAATATACGCTACTTACTCTTGGGTGAAAGTAAACCCGCTGTTCTCTGCATAAACAAAGTCACTATAAGCTATTAGCATTCTACGTGGTCTTATTTAGGTAATTAGGAGAATGATGAATGTGGGAGAGGGAAATTTACACGAATCGGAACAAACACGGTTATTGTAGAGAAAGACTAACCTGCGAAGTGCATCGATGACCATGAAGACGACCTTGTGGAAGGGTGCCGAATTCGCGGCTATCTTCCGGTCCGCGATAACCCCGGCCGGAGCTGGTGTGTTCGGCCGGCCCCGGAAGTAACCGGTCATGAAAATTAGAGCTCCGATTGGAACCAATAAGTTGGCCGCTAAAAGCAGCAGCTTCTGCCGAAGAAGAACCATAGTGTACAATATACCAATCACACGATAACTTAGGGATCTATTGAGATATCAACACGATCCAAGCTATTAGTGTATCAATAGCCGAGTCGGTACTTTTGTAATTGACCTTCCATCGAATGCGAAAGGCGTCACGTATAAACTGCAAGAGGAAGCACTGTTCTGGTTCTACCTCAATCTAGATCAGGAATGTCTCTAATTTAGTTTTATGGACCCATATGGAGGACACCAGGCCATATACTTGAAAGATCGACATAAAAGGATCTTTGGATCGAGGGCATAAGGATCTCGCGCGGCACAGCACAGAATGCATAACCCATGTCTCCTCCCGGTCGGTCGACCCCAAAAATTGGATACCGTTCGGTAGCGCTGTGCCACTGGCGCACGGTAGATAGATGCCACTCTAGGGCAAAGATGATATTACAAAAACTAGAATACGATACGATAATTTAGTCCACGTTTCCTCATTTGCTAGTTTCATACCCCAGAAGCAAATCAGCAACGCGTAACATGTGGGACTCACGATAACTCCAAAGGACTAGCGTAATCAAAAAAAAATAATCGTCTTATGTTGCGCCTAGGTAATAGAATTCATTTTGAGATCTTGCCTGCTAAGGCGTCCCGGACGAACTCTACCTGAAGCTGGTGAACTAATGGTTGGCTAGGCCCTTCCAAAACATCCATATGACCGACGCCGCTCTGAACATGTAATCTCTTCGGGCCGGGCAACATTTCATAGTGCCGTAGTTGAGCATCTCTCCCAATCAGATGATCGTTTTCCGGAACTATGAACATCACGGCCGTCTTCTCCAGATACTTCCACATATGTCGCGGTTCCCATAGCAGTAGGTTCCTGTAAGTACCCACAGTCGTACGATTGACATGGTTGGGTGCCAGAGCAGCTTTCAGAGAGTCGTTCTCATCCTGCATTCCTAGAAGACGCATACCCGCGTCGCGATCCATGCCCAAATTGAAGCCTGCCGGGTTCTCGCCTTTGCCGTTAAGCATCGGTACGTAGAAGGGCTCGTTGCCTTTGATACGCGACTCCCGATCTTTGGCCGCTTTCGCCAGCACACTCGAAAGCTTCGCTGCGTTATGCGTATACTCCGTAGCTGGGGCAACGGCCACGACAAATCGCGCTCGCGGATCCAGCGCCGCCGCACACATTGCTGTTGCGCCGCCAAGTGACATTCCCCAGAACCCTACCCCTTGCCGTGAGTCAACCGAGGCATGGGAGGAGAGGAATGTGAGCGCATCAGACAAGTCGTCAATCTCGCGAAAGGGGTTGATGTCGTTTCGCGGCTCGCCGTCGCTTAGCCCTACGGTTCGAGGATCGTAGACTAATGCAGTGATGCCAGCTTCTTGGAAAGCCGCTGCTGTGGCGGGGACGCCGGCCAGCTCCTTGACAGCATTGAACTATGAATCCGTTAGAACACTTTCATTTTCAGGATGGGTTGTATGCCTACGCCAGGACTCATCACCACTCCGGGCCCCCTTTCTTTCGCGGCGTAAACACGACCTCGCAGGGTAATGCCATCTACAGTCTGAAACTCGACGTCCTCTTGAGCTGCCATGGCGAATATGTGTTAACTAGGTAGGTAGTGAGAAACACGAAAATCGAATGAAGAGAGACAGGTGATTGAGTCTAGGCCTAGAGTGTTCCGATGAAAAGGCGGGAAAAGGTCCTGTTCGTCCTTTCGCTCCTTAAGATAGAAACGGTACAACAAACCTAGCGCCAAGAGTCTTCTATATCCAATGTTTCTTTATTTAGTTCTTTCCGATAGCTACCTAGGTTAGTATCTTATGCGCATCCATCGTGGGAATAGCAGACCGCCATGCTCGCGTGATAGAGCATCAACAATGACATAAATGCATAGGCAATTAGAGCTAGGATTAGCTCCCCCCGTCGTTCAGACGGCAGCATGTAATGTGAGCCAACGGCACATGCGGCATGGGTGGGAATAGACGGCGCACCAAGCGCCGGGTAGCGTTGCGGCGCATGCCGAAAACACATGGGCCGGAATCCTAGATGGATGAGTTAGGAAAGGTATTGTGTCCTTCTGGTAATTCTGAGGCTGACTTATTATAGCTACCGAATGGTCTTCTTGGGCGTAGGATTTACTGTGGGGGGCAGTGAATTCTAGGTATAGGTGAAAGATCCTGCTACTCCTTCATTGAGGTAGGACACGCGACGGTAACCCTAGTAGGCCAAAATGATCGACACAAATACCCTGGCTAGATTCGAGGCTTAGAACTGGGACAGTTCAACCCCTGAATATCAATCACCAAGTTCGAAGGTTGGGACACGTGGGTCACTTGTACCCCGGGATTGACAGACATCGATCTATGAAGGTAGCCAAATTTATCGTAAGGCAGTGGGGTTGATTGGTACTGGTAATTCAGAAACATACCACTATGCGTGAAGTATGTAAACAGGAGGTAAATAGATATATACTCATCATGCAGATCACATCTGAGGATCTTAGACCTGCAATGAACTCCTCAATCTATTACTTCCTATAAAAATTCTACTATTCTCTATCACTACCCCATCACACCATCAACATGGGGCTTAACAGTCATGGCACGAACGAGACAGCCCGTGTCAATGGAGCGAACGACTCCAACGGTACCAATAGAACCAACAGGTTTCATGGTTCAGGGGATGCAAGGTCACTTACTAGCACAAGTGGTGTTTCGAAGCCAAGGAAATACACTCAGGAGCCCGTCGCCGTCGTGAGTATGGCATGTCGTCTACCAGATGAATGCCATACGCCCCACGCATTATGGAAATTCCTCGAGCAAGGGAAGATCGCGCGTAATACGCCACCTGAGACAAGATTCTCAATAGGTACACATTATGATGGCTCACTCAAGAACGAGACAATGGCTTCTCCGGGAGGCATGTTCCTGCAAGGGGTTGACCCCCGCGATATGGATGCACAGTTCTTCCGTCTGTCCGGCATCGAAGCATCATCTATGGATCCGCAGCAGCGACAGCTATTAGAAGTCGTGTACGAGGGTCTAGAGAACGCCGGCGTTCCTATGGAGCAAGTGGATGGTGCTCCGGTCGGCTGCTTCGTCAGTTCGTTTGCTTGCGACTACGGCGACGTGCAAGCTCGCGACCCGGAGAACCGCGCTGCAGCTACCATGATCGGTATCGGGAGAGCTATGTTGAGCAATCGATTAAGTCATTTCTTCAACTTGAAGGGACCTAGTATGACGATCGACACGGCTTGCTCGGGTTCACTGATTTGTCTAGACATGGCATGTCGGTATCTGCAAACAGGGGAGATCAGCTCAGCTATCGTAGCTGGCGCAAACATCTACCTTAGCCCGGAGCACGTAATGGACCATTATATGGGCGCGAACGGCACAGCATCGCTGAGCGGGAAGTGCCACACGTTTGACGCAAAGGCCGACGGCTATATCAAAGCCGAAGCAGTTAATATGCTATACCTGAAGCGCCTTGATGACGCTATCAGAGATAAGGACCCGATTCGTGCTGTCATTCGAGGATCAGCGACAAATAGTGACGGGCGTACCATCGGGATCGCGAGTCCGGACTCCGAAGCACAAGCTCGAGTTACTCGTCAGGCCTACGCCAACGCCGGCATATCGGATCTGAAAGCAACGAGCTACGTTGAGTTTCACGGAACCGGCACTCGAGCCGGAGACGGAATTGAAGCCAACGGTGTTGCTTCAGTGTTCGCCCCTTACAGATCTGCCGATAACCCGCTCCTAGTTGGATCAGTGAGTTGCAGCCTAACCAACAGCTTATCATATTTAGGTACCTCCTCGCTGACAATTTATCGTAACAGGTCAAAAGCAACATCGGGCATTCGGAGCCGGCAGCTGGTATATCCGGCGTGCTCAAGACGATTCTCTCCTTAGAGAAGGGAATAATTCCAGGCAATCCGACATTCCTAGATCCTAACCCCAAGATTGATTTTGATAGATTGCGCATTCGCCCTTTTAGAAAGTCCATAAGATGGCCGTCTGTGCCCCTTCGACGAGCCAGCGTCAATTCGTTCGGTTACGGCGGATCCAACGCCCATGTGATTCTGGAAGAGAGAAAGGGGCCAAAGAACTTTATCTCTTCATACGTTAACGAGGATGAAGACGACCTATTCGCCGAGGAGGAGGTTGATGAACGACCATATTTGCTCGTTTTTTCCGCGAATGACGAACAATCGCTTTTCAACCAAGTTTCCTCCTTAGATCAGCACCTATCCAACCCAGGTGTCATGGTTGAGCCGCGCAATGTTGCCTACACTCTGTCTGAACGCAGATCACGACATTATCACCGTGGGTATATAATAGCAAAAGGCAACCAGCTCGACGCACAGCACCTCATTCGCGGCACAAATCGGACAGAAGTACCCAAGCTCGGCTTCATTTTCACTGGCCAAGGCGCACAATGGTCCGAAATGGGTAAGGACCTTCTTGAGACGTTCCCGGTTGCTGCTCGCGAGGTTAGATACTTGGATAAGGTACTTCAGAACTGCTACGATCCACCTAGTTGGACTTTATACGGTATGTATATCCGGCCACTTACTGTGAATATCCTCGTTTGGTACTAAACGGAAGTAGACGAACTTACGAAACCTCGGAGCGCTGAGCACCTGAGACTCCCAGAGATCTCCCAGCCTTTTGTGACGGCTTTGCAACTTGCAATTCTTGCCCTGCTTAAGGCTTGCAATGTGAAATGCCAAGCTGTTGTTGGCCATTCCTCGGGAGAAATCGCTGCTGCGGTCGCCGCAGGCCATCTTACGTCCGAGCAGGCGATCAAGATTGCCTATTACCGAGGAAAAGCAACTTCCCAAGTCACGTACAATTCCCCCGTAGGAATGATGGCTGTTGGCTTGGGTTCGGATGAAGTTTGCCCCTACCTAGAAAAGACATCCATCGAGATTGCCTGCTACAATAGCCCCCAGAGCGTCACTTTATCTGGCAACAAAGCCGAGCTCGCAGAGATGGAGCGGAAAATCAAGGCCGACGGCCATTTCGCACGACTACTTCTTGTTGACGCAGCCTACCACTCGCGACACATGGCAGATGTTGCTGGTCTCTATATAAACTACCTGGAAGAACATGTCGAATGGCCACTAGCCGAGCAGCATGCTACCATGTATTCTTCCGTCAAGAACAAGCCAGTGGCCGATCCGTTGGACGCTTTTTACTGGGTCCAAAACATGGTATCGCCGGTGCTTTTCCACCAAACACTGGAACAGATGATCAAAGAAGGGGATGTGGACCACCTCGTCGAGATCGGGCCAAGCAACGCATTATCAGGTCCAGTCAACCAGATTAAGAAAGCCATCTCTTCATCGATAGAATACTCCACCGCGTGGAAAAGAGGATCTGACGCACTCCAGACCATGTTTGACTTGGGCGGCAAGCTGTTCACAATCGGATATCCGATTCGCTTGACACATATGAACTGGGGAAGTGAGGATCAGACTGACGAGCCGACTTTCGTTGCCGATCTTCCCAACTACTCCTGGAACCACTCGACCAAGCATTGGCACGAGACCGAAGCGAGTACAGATTGGAGACATCGGAAATTTGTCCATCACGATCTGCTGGGAGGAAAGGTATTGGGGACACCATGGACTCAACCAATCTGGAAAAAGGATCTCAAGCTTGGAGATGTAACCTGGCTGAAAGATCACCAAGTAAGTGACAAAACTGTAATTACCTAGGTACATCAGGTTGAACGTACTAATTACCATCTTAATGTAGCTTGGGGATAGCTATGTTTTCCCAGCCGCTGGCTATATAGGGATGGCTATGGAAGCCATCTTCCAGAAGAGCAAGGTCGCCGGACGTATCCCGGCATCGGCAGCCGTTAACCAGGTAACTTATAAGCTACGGAACGTCTCTTTCCACCGGATGCTTTCTCTCGAACTGGACAAGGAGACGAGAGTCCAACTGGCTCTTGCACCTTGCCTAAGCACGAAGGACTCCTGGCACGAGTTCACCATATCCTCGAGTTCCAACGGCATCATAACTGAGCATTGCCATGGACTGGTCAGCATTGGAGAGCATGCAAAGCAAAGTACGCCAATATTCCACATTCTTTATACAGCTGATATCGCTGACATATTTTTGAAATTCAGTTCCGACTCAAGAGGACATCGAGCCGCTCCACCACCCGTCTCCGGCTTCGGTATGGTATAAAGCCATGAGGGACGTAGGCTACTACTTTGGGCCTGCATTCAGGTGTCAGGTGGAAGTAGAGAGCAAAGCCGATGCACGGCGCAGCCGTGCCATTCTCAACCTGACACCGCCAAAATCACGATACCCGCAGAATAGTTACATTCTCCACCCCACGATTATCGATTCGTGCCTCCAAACAGGGACCGTCTCGCTGTGGCGCGGTCACCGCTCTGCCGTTAATACACTGATGCCGCCAGCGCTCATTGACGACCTGGTCATCTTTGCCCAGGACAAGCATGATGACGAGTCCACCGAGCGTGCTGTAGCAGTATCAACTGCGGAGTGGACTGGCGTTGGAAGATCTGATGATGAAAAGCGTTACATGAGTGAGGTGAAGCTGTTTGGGGAGAAGAGCGGCGACATGCTTTTCCATCTCAGGGGACTGCGATACCATGCAATCGATGCAGGTGTTGAGAAGCCTCACACATTTACCCAGGTTGTATGGAACCAGGACATCGAGTTCCTAACCACCGATCAAATGGCAAAAGTCCTAAACAGTGTGGAAAAGGAGAATAACAACGACACTGCTCTTGCACGAGCTGCCAAGGTCACGGAGCTAGCTGCACACAAAAACCCTTCGGCCAGAATCCTCGAGGTAGTTCTGGATGATGGATTAGAAGCAGCACATAGTCTATGGGTTGACGATATTAGAGAGCAAGCTGGTCAGATTGCCAAGGGCTGCCAGTACCATCTCTCTTTGCCGTCACAACGCGCCGGGCTAGATGCCCGCGAAAAATACGCCAAGGAGTCGAATATCAACTTTGCCGTTCACAGTGCAGACGAGCCTTTTGCAGGCATTGAGCAGGTCGACGCCCAGGAGAAGTTCGACATAGTGCTCCTACGAACAAGCCACTTCGCATCGGCGGCCCGAGATACGTTGAGCCACGCGCATAGCGTGTTGACAGACCATGGATATTTGATCGTGGTAGGGGATCATAGGAATCTTCAAACTAATGGTAAGCTCTGCTCCGTTAGTTCAACATAAAGGTGTTCTACTAATATTGCATAGATCTAAACGGTGAATTCGTTGCGAGTGATAAGCACATTACCGTCGACGGACTCGCGACTGTGAGAAACGTTCGAGGCACGGGAGACATTCAGATTTTATATCTGGGGACCCCGATGACTAAGACGGCTCTAAGTCTCCAGCCAGATAGAAAGATTCATCTGGTGCATTTCAACGCCGATATCGATGCTACGAACGCAACAAGAGACCTGCTCGCTAGCCGGGGTTGGGGTGTTGTGGAGCACTCCTTACCCCTGAGTGACATTCCCCCTGAGAGTACTGTTGTGGTTCTCGACGAAATGTTCGCCCCTGTTCTGTCAAATATGAGCGACGAGCAGTTCAAGTCAATGCGAGAGCTCATCGACCTAAATTGCCGTCTCCTTTGGACCACAATGGGATCCCAGATGAAAGTTACACATCCGGAGCTCGGCCTCTTCTTCGGCACTTCTCGCACATTACTGTCAGAGTATCCAACGCACTTAATTATGTGCTTGGATGTTGAGTCAAACACAAGTGCTACAAGTATGGAGTCTATTCATATAGCATTACAACATATCAACTCAGTCAATAACCTGGCCCGCGTCGATAGCGAGTTCGTTGAGAGGGATGGGATGTACCACATCAGCCGTGTAATTCCTGACAACCCGATCAACAAGGCCGAGAAGGACGACAAAGAGGGCCCTGAGCTTACCCCCGAGATTATACACGGCCACAAATCAACAGTCCGTCTCATCAGTAAGCGACCTGGCACTCTAGATGCCTTGGTGTATGCCGAAGTTCCCGATGAGTTGTCCTTGACCGATGACGAGGTAGAGGTGGATGTCCAAGCTGCCGCGTTGAACTTTAAGGTCTGCAAACACTCCATTCAAGCATGGGGAACTTGCTGCTAACCCACTCCCAGGATTTAGCGAATGCCATGGGCTTTGTTGCCGCTAATGACCATCGATTTGGCCTAGAATGCACCGGATACGTCACGCAGATAGGCAAAAATGTCCCTGATCTCCAAGTAGGCGGTCGAGTTCTCTTGGTAAGAAGAGACGGCGGTTGCTTTGCCAATAGAGTGAGAACGCGATACCATGGTGTCCACCGTCTTCCCGACTGGATGTCATTTGAGGTAAGCAGCCATAACACAAAAACGTCCATTTAACCGAATCGGGCAATAAAACGGTGTTGCTAACAGACACCTAGGATGGAGCAACACTTGGTATCTGTGTCCACACTGCCATATACAGCTTAATCGACCTAGCGAACGTTCAAAAAGGCCAGACCGTTCTAATCCACTCAGGATCAGGAGGTGTTGGATTAGCAGCGATCCAGCTTTGCCACTACCTTGGAGCTGAGGTATATACCACGGTAGGAACGGACGCGAAGAGAAAGTTCCTCGTGGAGAATTACGGTGTTGCCGAAGATCGGATATTCAGCTCTCGCTCAGTCACCTTTGCCACTGAGCTCATGAAAGCTACCAACGGACGCGGAGTTGACGTAATTCTAAACTCGCTGACTGGAGATATGCTTCACGAGAGCTGGAATATTGTTGCTGAGAATGGCAATTTCATCGAGATCGGAAAGAAAGACATGCTTGATCGTCACAATCTATCGATGAAGCCGTTCGATCGTAACGCGTCCTACAGGGCCTTCGATTTGTCTAGAAAGAGCATCTCAGATGAAACCACCCGGCGGGTTGGAATCTACTCGTTCGAACTCATCCGCCAGGGCCATATCAAACCGCTCCATATTTGCAAGGTTTTCTCTTTCGAAGAGACCATCGATGCGCTACGTTATATGGCACAGGGCAAACATATCGGAAAGATCGTCATCTCCTATGAGAAAAGTAAGATTGTAAAATTGCCGGTAAGTCATCAAAAGATGGTCGGTATATCACTCTTCACTAACTTTCAGTTGTTCTAGATCCGGCCTGCGCTTCCTGCACTGAAGCTTCGATCGGATGCTTCTTATCTGATTTCAGGTGGTTTCAAGGGGTTGTGTGGAAGTCTTGCCATCTACCTCGCCCGTAACGGGGCTAGAAACATCGTCGTCATGTCGCGTAGCGGGTATCAAGATCCTGCTTCTCGTGCTACCATCTTCAATCTCGACGCTATGGGCTGCCATGTCGATCTAGTTATCGGCGACGTGACCAATATCGACGATGTGAGACGGGCCTTCAAGAGCGCGCCGAAGCCGATTGTTGGAGTCATTCAAGGCGCAATGGTACTCAGGGATAGGATGTTCCAGAAGATGAAACCAGAAGAGTTTCGTGAACCTATCCATCCCAAGGTGAAGGGGACATGGAACTTGCATCTAGTTGCTCAAGAGCAGCTCACTCCCCTCGACTTCTTCACGATGCTCTCAAGCGTAAGCGGGTTTGCTGGACTCATGTCCCAGACGAATTATGCGGCAGGAAACATCTTCCAAGACAGCTTTGCCGCCTACCGTTTGCAGCAGGGCCTGCCAGCCAACACCGTCAACCTTGGACTTGTGGAAGACGTGGGTTACTTCGTAGACCACGACAATCTCAGTAGGCGGCTCGAGTCAGCCGGATGGTCGCCTATCAACGAGGCTCTTCTGCATCGCATACTGCGCGCCAGCATCCTACAGCAAACCCATGGCCTAAACCCTCATAGTACGGGTCAACTCGTCACGGGTATCACAGTTCCTTTGATCCCGGGGAGAACACCGGTTGATCCGCTGCATCGTTTTAGCGCTCTCCGCCCGGCGGCAGGTTCCAAGGAAGCAGGGAGCGGATCGGGAGCGTCAGCGAATACGAAACTGAGCCTTCTGAAGAATGCAGCGAAAGCTGATGTCGATCGCGCCACGGTGCTCGCTGCGGCAGTTGAGGTCATGAACGCGGCGTTCATGCGGAGTCTAGGGATTTCGGAGGCACTGGACGCTTTGAGGCCTTTGGCAAGTTATGGGATTGATTCCCTCATCGCGGTCGAGATTCGCAATTATGTAAGGGCTGAGCTCGACGTTGAGCTTAGCGCATTGGAGGTTGTAGGAGCTAAGACGTTGGAATCTCTTTGTGAAGGCATATTGAAGAAATTGGGCGCTTAGTTACCTTAGGTACCTAAGTACCCGCCAAACCCCCTGAAATGAATGACATAATACAGTGTATTGATACAGTTTACAGCATAATTCCTACTTTATAGCTTGGAGTACACTAGAATACAAGGAGCTCAGTGCTAAAATCTGCTACTACGGCGAGTGATAGTGCGTACCCTTACAATTTATTTCACCGAACTAGAAGCACCCAAATAGAAATTTATATTCGTGGATAGCCTTATTCAATGTGAAAATCTAGTCCAAGTTGTATGATGCCTAAGTATCTGGTTATAAAGATATTTATGTTTGAAAAATGGCTCCTTTAAGTGTCAGGTCCTGGTAGTTGCTGTCAAGGTATTAAAATTATAGCGGGCTTTAGCACTAAACTCCTTGTATTCCAGCATATCTCCAAGGTAAGGAGTATATGCCGTAGCCGTAATCCTGCTCCTACTACAGGGGCGAGAAATAGTGGTTCTTGCCTCAGGTCCCTGAGCCCCTAAAAGGGCCGCTAAAAATAAGTGCTCACCTTAGATCCTCTAGCGTGTTGATCAGGAGCGTAACCCTGGAAATATTAAGGCACAGCAATGTCAAGCACTTCCTCGAAGCCACATCATTTTCACCCCCCCTACCCCGTCTAAGAGATGGACCCAAATTAGGATTATTAAGCATTACGGAATGGTACTCGGTTTAGCATGGCCGAGGTGATGGATAAGTTCCAGTCCATCACCTGGTAATCTTCTCGGTAACCCGTCGTACAAATCTCACGATGGAGGCAATTCGCGACTTCTGGCAGCAATGGCAACAATGTTTCCCGCCTGCCCCGACCTTTACTGAGGAATCGCTGTCGAGACAAGATGGCCGCGTCTTCATTGTCACCGGAGGGAACTCCGGTACAGGTCTCGCATTGATCAAACTCCTCTACCCGACCGGCGCAACGATATACATGGCAAGCCGGTCGCGGGAACGAGCCGAGGCCGCAATAGCCGCTGTCGTTGACGAGGCCGCGACAGAAAATGAGAATAAACCTATTGAAAGCGCAGGAACAATAACCTTCATGCCGCTCGATCTGAATGATCTCACCACTATAAAATCCTCTGCGGCCTTTTTCGCTTCGCGCGAGTCCCGGCTAGACATACTGTGGAATAACGCCGGTATTGCTGGAGCTCCTGTTGGAACGAAGACCGCACAGGGGCTAGAGGGCCACATCGGCATCAATTGTGTTGCCCCATTGCTCCTCGCGCAAGAGTTGGCACCTCTACTACGCAACGCTGCCGTATCGTCGCCTCCCGGTGCTACGCGCGTGGTCTGGACGGGATCGCTGAGCATCGAAGCATTCTCGCCTCTAGGCGGAGTAGACGTTGCCCTTCTCGACCAACTCAACAGAGAGGCTAACGGCACGCAAAATGATGCGCGCGACTATGGAATGAGCAAAGCCGGCAATTGGTTTCTTGCCATCGAGGGGGCGCGACGGTGGGGCAGCGAGACGACGCCAGGAAAAGGGGATGCGCTGGTCAACGTTGCTCAAAATCCCGGTCAGATCGACACAGCGGCATACAGATATAGATCTGAGCTCCTGATGAAATTCTTGAAGCCGACCATGTATGCGCCGAAAATGGGGGCCTACACGATGCTTTTCGCTGGGTTGTCTCCTGACGTTGGACTCGAGCGGAACGGCGCGTATGTGCTTCCCTTTGGAAGACTGCAAGAGAAATGCACGAGGCGAGACATCGTAAAGGCAATTGAGGATGGCAAGGCACAAGAATTTTGGAAATGGTGCGAGAAGGTCTACGAGTCATATATATAAATTCTATTAATTGGGATATCCTGCCTTGCGAAGGCGCTCTTCTCGTTCCAGCAGCTGCTGCAACGTTTCGCTTGATGTCCCTTTCACATTTCGCCTAGGGATTCCTAACGGAATGGCATCGTGGATCGATTTGCGACTATCCACTCCTAGTACCGCACTCTCTCTTTTGTTGCTCAGCTGATGAGGCCGGATGAGGAAGACCAGTATCGCAGCCAAGGCGGCGAAAGCCACATACTGGAGATCTCGTGTTAACCAAATAGTTGACTTCAATAGGATAGAACGTTTAGATGTAAAGAGTAGGACGTACCATAATCCAAACTGCTCTGAGCGACTCGAAATAAGCTCTCCTCACGAGTTGTTGCTGAGTTCCGGGTAAGGACCCAATGTCCTTAACGTCAATGGTGGCCGATTCGCCGTTGAACTTGCTTGCAATCTCCACGCCCAATTGCTGAACGAGCTTCTTGTTTTCTGAATCCATTTCGTTCCGGAACACCACTCCGCCTATCACGATAGAGATGACAGTTGACATAGAACGAACGAAACCCATGGTCGCGCTGATAGCAGCAGTGTCTTTCGCCGTCGCCGCCGCTTGGGCCGAAAGAACGGGGCCTTCCGAATTCATACCAACGCCGATTCCCCCAAGGATTTGGAAGACGAAAAGCTTTGCTAAGTCTTTCTCAAACGAAAGATCTATAAAGAGCCCAATCCCAAGGGCCATGATGATGATTCCAACACGCATAAGGGGAAGATATATTCCGGTCTTTTGAATAAAGATGCCAGTACCAGCTGCTGAAAGGGACAGCGACACGATAAATGGCAGTAAATAGACACCAGAAGTGAGCGCATCCGCTCCCAGGACGGACTGGGAATAAAGTGGCAAGTAGTAAGCGATCCCCATGAAGACGAATGCATGACAGAACCGCACCCCGTAAGCGGCAACCGAAGACAAGGAAGAAAAGAGCCGCAGGGGAACGATCGGGTTTCTTGCTACCTTCCATTCGTTTAGTATGAAGAGTGATACGACCAAGATACCAAAGACAATTAGGCATATGACGGCAGGAGAAGCCCATGGATAGGTCGCGCCGCCGAAGTCCAGACCCAGGAGGACCATCAACGTCCCCGACACAATGAGGACGCTGCCGGTCCAGTCTATGGCTTTGAAACCCTCCCAGACAGGCGTACGAGGTGTATGAAGCTTTAAGAAGATCAACAGGACTAAGAAAACAACACCACTAATTGGCACTAGTAACCGTCGTTAGTACTGGGAAGTTATCTTGTTTCAACATGAGGTCTCACTTACGATTTATCCAAAAGCACCATCGCCAGCTATGACACTTATTAGCA
Source organism: Hypoxylon cercidicola (assembly GCA_022578845.1). Classification (NCBI taxonomy): domain Eukaryota; kingdom Fungi; phylum Ascomycota; class Sordariomycetes; order Xylariales; family Hypoxylaceae; genus Hypoxylon; species Hypoxylon cercidicola. The sequence goes on from MU399511.1 coordinate 750,343, forward strand.
GCCACCTTCAACATGATAAGAACGGGGTGCTCACTCCAGACGGCTCGCAAACACCCCCCCGAGTACTGGCCCAAGAGCACTAGCGACAGCCCAAATAAGCGATATGAGCGCCAGATACAATCCCCTATCCCGGAGGGAGAAGAGATCGCAGATCACGATGTTGACCATCGTCTGCATGCCCGCGGCGCCCATCCCCTGAACGGCGCGGCCGGCAATGAAAACTCCCATCTGCTGCACGACGGCGCACATGAGACTGCCGGCGAAGAATATGATGACCGACATGAGCATGATGGGCTTCCGGCCCCAGATGTCGGACACCGCACCCCATATCGGAGTGCTGACCGTGTGCGCGAGGATGAAGGCGCTGCCGATCCAGGTGTAGCCGGCCTCGGATCCGAATGAGGCAACAATTGTTGGCAATGCCGTCGTTACGATGGTGACATCCAGAGCTGCGACCGTCACCGCGAGACAGAGGGACGTCACCGTTAATACTAGGTCTGACCGGGAGTGTTTCCTCGAAAATGCGTCCGCCTCTGGGTCTGCCTCTGCCTCTGCCTCTGTCGCTGTAGGGGCTAGGTAACTTGCGTTGCTGGACACGCCGCCATAAATAGGCGCAGCAGGTGAATCCGACTCGTAGCACAGACTGTCTACGCTCAAATCGTTGACGCCGTAGAAGCGCGATGCGTATACCGGCGGAGGGGCTCGATGTGCCTGGTGGGTAGTCTCGCTATTGTAACTCGCCATAACTCGTGCTTATGGCAATGCGACAAAATTCCCACGCGATCATGCCATCAGAGAGAGAAAACAAGCTTAAACTACATCAAATGTACGGCCACCTGAGCCATGTCCCGACTCGGTCATCCATGTCTACGGCGTAGTGGACGCGACACGCTGGCCATCTTGCTCGTACTTAGTGGGCAGAGTAGGTAATTATAGCAACGGCCCCTGTTGACGGATTGTTAATAGTGGGACATGTCGCAAGAGAGCCCCGAAAATGTATGGACAGGCCTCCCTACAGGCACATCGTTGCTGATTTCAATCCGTCTTAGCATTAGCGGGTGGATTGCAACCCTAGTTCCCGTTAAATGGGAATCCTTCGTCTAGGCTGCGGCACAAGCACGGCGCATTGCCCATGGCTACAGAGCTACTAGGTATCTAACGCCCGTCGTTAGTGCCTGTAGCTTTCGATGATCCTCCTTTCTTGTTGCGTCCTTAGCTTTCCCCATACATTCGTAATTCAGGGGTAATTTTAGTCGCCATCAGAATGCTCATCTTCTCAGAGGGACTTATGCATCGGGTATTTGGCTATTGCCATATCTTGGGTAGGTACTCATCTAATTGATTGGTGGAGGTCTACACATGTTTCTCTTTTACTCGTCGATCAAAAGCGTGGTTCAATCACCCTATACAGGTAGGTACTGATGTACAACAACATGTGGGCGCCCATTGTATATCTGCCTTGATGATAACTATAAGAACACTCATCCATCGCTCTTAAATCCTCGAAGTAAGTCCATTTGCCAATATCACTACTTTCTCGGCGTGAATTGGATCATCAAAGGTGAGAGGGTAGTTGAGACAGTATCCTCCGCCTCCTTATCGAACTTCTCGCCTGTTTCGCCAGGAGCAAACGAAACGTCGAAGTTCTTAGCCAGGCACGAAAGCGCAATGCGCATTGTCATTATCGCCAGGTTCTTCCCGGGGCAACTGTAGACTCCTGCATATTGTTAGAAACCTTAGGTATCTTAACATGTCTCCTTTCTGAACTTACCTAAGCTGAACGGCATGTAAGGCGCGCCGTCGGTCTCCATCTCGACTCTTCGTTCCGAAAACCGCTCCGGGATGAACTCTGCTGCCTCTTTCCAGTAGCGCGGATCGGTCTGGATCAGCTGCATAGGCACAAACACGATGGTGTTTCCGGGTATGTGCTGCTCGTCTACCTGTATTCCCTGCGGCGGTGTTTCCCGATAGAAGTTTGACAAGACAACTGGTTTGAGGCGCAGGACTTCGTCAATGATATTGTCTACGTAGGTAACTGACTTCGTTTTCTCGTACGTCCAATCTGCCGGACTCGGCATGGCGGCATCTAGTTGTTCTTGTAACTTTTTGAAGACGGCGGGAAACTTGGCCATGTAGAAGAGAATCTGCGCCAATGTCGCAGCGGACGTCTCACTCCCGGCAACTATCAAGAGGCGGGCGTCATCTTTCAGCGATTCTTCGGTAGGCGACGCAGAGATATCCTTCTCCACGACAGCTTTCAAGAGCCAAGACATGATATCTTGAGGATATTTGCTCGGATCGAAATTCTAAAGACAGTCAGGTTATTTTCGGCGAATGTATCATATTTACGGCATGTTCTACTGACTTGCTTACCTTTCTCTTAGAGTCAACTTGAGACTCGCAATAGTTGAAGAACTCGGCGTATCCAGCAGTAGCACCTGGAATGTTCGAGGCCAGGTTCAACAGCCATGGCAAATGGCTCCCAATACCCAGTATGAGAATATGGTCACGAATGGCCTTGATCGCAGAGTGTTCCGTTCCATTCGAGACGCACCCAAAATCCTTTCCAAATCCTGCTTCTCCCATAACGTCGAAGGACAGGTACATGGACCAGGCGGTCACGTCCACTGTTCCTCCTTGCTTCAAAATTTGAGTTGTGAGTTGGTCAACTAACGCTTTAACTCGTGGTTCGTAAGTGCGTAGCGCTATCAAGAAAGTCTAAGTATACTGCTCTCATCCAGTACGACATCGTGTTTACTTTACCTTTGACTGCGAACCCCCTATCCCAAGCTCTACGCCTCAGTCTATGTTTCACAGGGTCCCTCGACATAAGAAGTGATGCTTTGTCGTGGTCGGTGCTGGACTGAGTGTACCATGACGACTTTCGGCATTTGGAAGTTGGGCCGTATATGGCTTGAACCGCCGATGCTCTTACTATGCATAACTCTTGCGGTCCTATTCAAACTTCCCTTAGCTGATACAGAGATTCCAACGAGGCAGATTCCACTTACCAGTGCGTATGAAGTCACCATACGTCTCATGCAGCTTAGCTAACTCCTTGTAGTACTGGGCTTCCTTCGCGGCCCTATATGCGGAAAAGAAGCGGGACACTTTCAAATCAAGAGGTCCGGGGAATCTGCCCAGGCGGTGGAAAAGCAGCCGGTATATGACCATGCTAGAAAAGAGGCCCGCGTTAAAACAGCCAGCAAGGACACATATTCGAGCGGCGGTACGAAAAAGGGAGACCTCGGCGAGCAAGTACACGGAGGACACGGCGATCACTGTAAAAAGAAAAAGTGCGAGGAAACGATACATGAAGTATTCCATTTCTAGTCTCCGCGCTATGGCGAGGTGGAACACGATGCCCATAACTGCACTGGATACTGCGGCCTGCGAAGCATGGCTTTGAGAAGACAGGCCGGAGCCATGTAACGAGAGAGTAGACAAATAGTCCATGATGGATCTGATAACCTCTTCCACGACACAGAGATGGAAACTGTGATGAGGGACCAATATCCTAGGGATGGTGAAGAATTATGATGAGGGGAAGAGGAGAGATAAGGAAGTGCACGGAAGTTGAATCATTAGTAGCGAATATCGGACGGCTGGCGATAGCTCTTGAAACCGCCAAACCGCCACTTCTGCCTTACATTGCACTTACGTAATTTACGTCGTTAGATTTAGACTTACTTATGGCCGGATAAATTTTAATTTTATAAATTTATTTATAAATTTTAATTTATAACGTTATTTAATATAATTAAAAAAAAATTAAAAAGAATTAATTTTAAATAAAAAATATTTATATTTTATAATTATAAAAAATTTAAAAAATTTAAAAAATTTAATTAATTATATTATAAAAAATATATTTAATTAAAATTAATAATTTTTATAATTTTTAAAAATTTTAATTATATATATATATAATTAAATTATATAATATATTTAATAAAAAATAAAAAAATAAATTTAATTAAATAATTTATTAAAAATAAAAAATAAATTTAATTTAATTTAAATTAAAATAAAATTTATTTAATTATTAAATTAATAATTAAATTTATATAATATAATTATTATTATTTTTAAATTTAAATAAATTTAATTTTAATAATATAAATTATATTAATAAATTTAAATTTAATAATATTAATTATATAATTTATATTATTAAATTTTTAATTTTAAAATTATTTTAATTATAAATTATTATATATTAAATTTTTTTATATTTTATAATATATTATATAAAATTTAATTATTTAAAATATAATATTTTTTAATATTATAAAATATTATAATTTTATATTTATTATAATATTATATAATATTTTTTAATTATAATTTAATTATAAAATAATAATTTAAATAACTAACTATATTTATTAATTTAAAATAACGTTAAATAATTAATTTTAATAATGTTTTTTAAAAAAATTATAAATATAAATATTTTAAAAATTTTATATAAAAATTATTATTATTTTTATTTTATATTAAATTTTAATATATATATATTTAATTTTATTAATATTTAATTAAATATTTTTATATTTTAAATTATTAGTTAAATAAATATTTGTTATTTTTTAATTTATATTTATATTTATTTTATAAATTTAATTTAATAATAAATTTAAATTTTTTTATTTAATTTATTATTTTTTTAATTTTTTTTTTAAATTTATAAAAAAAAGTTTAAAAAAATAACAAGTTTTATTTAATTTATTATAAAAATACGTTTATAATAATAAATATAATATTTATTATTTAAATATTTTTAAAATAAAAATAATTAATTAAAAATTTAAAAAACTTTTTAAAATTAAGTTATAATAACGCGTTACGTATAATAAAAAATAAAATATATATAATAAAAAAAAGTATTATTAGTCGCATTTTATAAAATTACTATCGGGGGCTTATTTGCATTTTAATATATCCGCCGAAAGCTTCGCTTTAGAGGGATAAATAATTTATTTATTTTATTATAATATTAATTTAATAATTATTTAAATTTTATATAATTTAATTTATTAAATTTAATTAATTAAAAGTATTTAATTAATATAAATATTAACTTAATATAATAAATAATTATAAAATTATTTATAAATAAAATATTTTAATTTAATAAAATCTAAAAGATACGATCGCCGAAAAGTGCTACGTGATTTTTTTTTAATTTTTTTAATATAAAATATATTTATAATTTAATATTTTTTTTTATTTATTATTTTAATATAAAACTTATATTAATTAATTTAAATTTTAAAAGCTTTTTTAATAATATAATTTTTAATTTTTATATTTAAAATTTTATTAAAATATAAGCCTTAAAATTAAAAATCTTAAATAAAAATTACGTATAAAATTAAATATAATTTTCGAAAAATATTACGTAATTTAGCTTTTTTTATTAATTTGTTTTTTTAAATAACTTTATAATTAAATATTATAAAAAAATATAACTTAATTAAATTATCTTTTAAATAAACTTAATTATATTTTATTATAAATAATATTTACGAAATTATATAAGAAATTAAATTAATAAGCTAGCTGGCACTAAAGCCGGCTTTAGCGCGGGGCTTTCGTTTATATATTAAAATACGAATAAGCTTTTAATAATAATTTTATAAAATATAAATAACATTATTTATAAAAAATTATATTTAAAACTTAATATAATAATAATTAAATATTTTACTTTTTATAAAATTTATTAAAAATATAATTATAATAATTATAATATATTAATTAATAATTACGTTTATAAAAAGTTTATTAATAATTATAAAAAATATTTTAAAAGTTTATATTATATTAATATTAAAATATTTTATTTATATTATAAAATATATATAATTATATTATAAAATTTTATATAAATTAATTATTAATTTTTATATTAACTTAAGTTTTTATTAAAATAATATATAATTAAAAAATAATATATATAATAAAATATAAAAAAAATTTTAAATTATTTATAAATTATATTTTAAACTTATTTACGTTAAAGATTTACTAAGATATTTTATAAAATTATATTATTTAATTATATATATAAAATAAATAAATATTATATTTTTTTTAAAAATATTATTAATATTTATTATAAAAAAATAATATATAATATTAATTTTATTATTTTATATAATAAATTTTAAAATAATTATAATTAATTTATAAAAACGTTTATTAATTTATTAAAAAGTTAAGAAATTAATTTATTTAAAATTAAATTTTAAATTATTAAAAATAATTTAAAGAAATTATTTTAAAATATTTTTTAAATATTTAATTACTTTTTTATATTTTTTATATTAATAAAAATATTTACTTTTAAATTATAAAAAAATAAGAAAATAA